>JPFL01000370.1:0-11244 GCA_000733385.1 Paramecium biaurelia
AAAATAAATTAAAAATATTCTTGAGGTTAAGAAAGATTGATAAAAATTTAGATTTAATTTTTTTAATTATGATTATGATATTTTAATCGTTGATATAACTGGTTAAGAATAAATAATAATTTAAATAAGACTTTAATGAAGCAGAATTTGTATTAAAATATGTCCAAGGATTTAAAATGGAAATAAGATAAGATTATGATTCAATCCTAATTTAAAAAAGAGAACAATAACACTTGCCATCTCTTAGGGTTTAATAATTATATTATATTTATGAAAGTAATATGAGTTTATCATTTGTAGGATAATCAAAAAGGCCCAAAGAAATATATTCCATTAGATTTTGAAATTAAATTTGAAATTTTAAGGGAGAAAGTTGTAAAAAAGAGTGATGATGATGATTCTTTGGGTTTAATTAAAGGAATAAGTTTAATAAAGGATATAGGGAATGATACAATAATAAAGGAGAATTATTTTGGAGAAGAAAACCTAATTATCTAATGGAGAGAGTATTTGAGCAGTAGGATTAATTAATGGCAATTTCACTAATAGTTTAGGGTTTACAAAAAAATTGGGAAGGGCAACTTTGCATCAGTACTATTATAAATAAATTATTCATAGGTTTACTTGGCACAGAAAATTGAGAATGAGAAAAATATGGCTATTAAAGCATTTTCTAAGTAAGCAGCATATGGAGAAGAACATGGTAAATAGGCAATTATAAATGAATTAAAGATAATGAGATAACTGAATCATTCACATATAATGTAGATGTATGAGGTATATGAAACATAAAATTCATTATATGTGGCACTTGAGTTGTTAGAAGGAGGCTCTTTATATGATTTGATAAAAGAGAAAACTTTGCTCTCTACTACTCAAATTTAATAAATAATGGTAGGTGTATTGTAAGGATTATATCATATGCATTAAAAAGATATTATGCATCGTGATTTAAAATTAGAAAACATTCTATTTAAACATTAAAGGTAGAATTTAAATGTAATTTAGAAAAATGGACTCAGTAGTTATTGCTGATTTTGGTTTATCAACTAAAGTTAATCAACCTGCATATTTATACAGTAGATGTGGAACTCCAGGTTTTATTGCTCCTGAAGTTTTAAATTTGAAGGACTTAAAAGGTCATTACAGTGAGGTTTGTGATATATTCAGTCTTGGACTTGTATTCTATTTATTATTATCTGGGAAATAAGCATTTCCTGGTAAAAGTTATGGAACTGTAATCAAATAAAACAGAGAAGCTACAATTGACTTTAAAATTAAATAATTACAATAAGTACCTGGTTAGGCAATGGATTTAATGAGGAAAATGCTTGAGAAGGATCCAAATAGAAGAATATCTGCTGCTGATTGTTTAAATCATCCTTTTCTTTTTGAAATGAATAATTAAATGGCAGATGATACAATTAATGATTCGATGGATGAAGGAAATGAATTTGGAGAAATTGCTTCAAGAATGAATGCATTAAATGAAGAGTATCACAATAATATTATTTCTAGAACAATCAAATTTGATGCATTTAGAAGAAATGTCATTTAAAATTCTCCAGGTTCACCAGGAATTATTGACACTTAATAATTAAAATAATAGAAAGTTATAGACTCCATAAATCAACTTTAAATGAATTCTCCCTTGTTAAATGGGAAAATTGAAACTTTTGATAGTTTATCAAATATTGGAACATCAAAGATTTAAAACTCATTTTATTAATCTCCAATGATTAAACATTCGTATTTCAAACAGTAATTCATCTATGTATAAATTTAGAACTCAACCTTTATAATAATAATAAATATTAGATCATCCATTATAAAAATACTCATAATAAAAATTTTGATCTGATCAAATATTATATAAATTTCGGAATTATAAATAAATTTTTATAACTCTTCTATTAATTAATAAATCAAACTTTTTCAAAAGAAATTAATTAAAATAATATAATGGGATGCTATTGCACTAAAACAAAGGAAAGATAAGAATCTAAAACGGGGACATCTTAAATCATCATACCAAGAGATGAATAAAGAACTTAATCTTCTGTTTATATATAAGTAGATTTTGAGGATTTAAAGCCATAAAAAATCTGCTATATTAGTAATTCATATAGAGGGAAGCCTTAAACATCAAGAATAATAGGAGGAAAGAAGGAAATATTTTCCTAATTATACGTTCGTCCATTTTAGAAAAAATGATTTTATTATTAAATTAGTACTTAAAATTACTTGATATTAAATAGTTTCTCAATATACTGGAAGATCTAAATTATTATTTATTTTCCACATAAAATAATAAAATATAATAAATGATCTTAACAATACGACTGATTATAATGTAAAGACTATATAAAAGATTTGATAAAAAATGCATATGTATTTACTTGATTTTTGCCAACTTAAAACATCTATTAAAATTTTATTATAGTTTTCCTATAATATTGGCAATCTTTATAGATAATATTACATAATAAAAATATAAATTATATTAAGGTAATATCAAACATTTAAAATTTAACACGATTTATTATAACAAATGCTCACTTAATCCAATTTAGTTAAGGACCACGATAAATTGCTTATTTCATTTTCTGCTTTATATTCTAATAAGGGATCTAAGATTTTGATCAATATTAAAAATTACCAATAGAATTAAGGTCATTTTATTTATTTTATAATTCTGAGAAATCCCAAATCAATGCAGAAGAATCATCTGAGACACTACAAAGATGAGTTGTTGATTCAGGTGCCCATGCTATGGCATTTACATAGTCTTTATGATTTTTCAATTTTGCCAAAGGTAGAAGTGGTTATCTGTATAATATTAATTAAATAACCTAGTATCCAAAAGGGTCACATAATTTACATCCATTTCAATTATTGCTAAATAATTAGTATCCATTTTATTCCATGCTAATCTAACAATTGGATTGTTATTTTCAGTCTCGAACAAAACTGTAGAATGATCTAAAGCTCTATTGAAATATGATAAAATTAGAAACCTCAAATCGAATTATCTACAACTGCCATCTGCACCTACCGAAGCAAATATTTAATGATCTACACTAAAACAAATATCATAGACTTCTTTATCATGTGCTATCAATTATGTAAAGACAGTCTATTTTTCAATTTCCCATAAAGTGCAAGTAGTATCTATTGAAGCAGTTCCAATGTAATTTTGTTATTTACAACTCCAATCAAAGGAAGTTAAAGGTGCATTGAAATCACTAGTCTAAAATGATGGTTTAATAATAAATTATGATACATTCTTTAAGTCCCATTTAATCTTCACTTATGCATTTTAATCATCATACTCCCAAACTTTTAAATTTTCTCCACTTGTAGCTAAGAGATCTGGATACTTTCCTTCAACATCAGGAATCCATAATACTTTTGTTGGAGCATATCTATGATTGAATTTAGCCTTCTTGAAAAAGGATTCTTATTCTTTGTCTAATTGTAAGATGTAAACCTATTATTCATAACAATAGCTAACTTCATTCTAAATATCTTCAATCATGCTACCAATGGCAATACGAGATTGTGGAGTTGGTTTTGATTAAAATCCCATTGCATAGATAGGCCAAGGTGCTTTGAAAGTATAGATTTGATTCTAATTCTCTTATTACATTAAGTTTGTAATTCCTAAATGAGCTTATTCTGTTTGAGGGATTTTTTCAGGTTATTAATCACCATCATTCATTTCTTTAAAAAAATATTTATAATTTAATTCATCAAACTATTTCTATAACACTCTATATTTGTTAGATATATACTAAAAATTAAATAATTTCGAGGTAATTGTTATTCATTCTATTATTCTACTCTCTTTTGAGTATTTTAGTTTTTCTATTTATCTCATAACACTCATTTCTCCGTTATCTTTTATTTTAAAATTGTTTTTTATTTCAATTGATTTCTGTTTGAATTAGATAGTAAATTTATGGATGATTAATTCACAATCTTTAGTAATATTTCATCTTACTTTTTAATTTCATTTTGAATTAACAATTTTGAATGTACAAATGTGAGTTTCTTCTCTTCACCATTCTAGATGACAGATTGTTATCTCTATATTTATTCTTCCATTTCAATAAATATTTATTCATATACACTTATCAATGTTTTATTTCATGTTTAGTAATTCACTTTAATTAATTCTATTTCTTATTGACTCATTAGTTGTATTTACTACATGACTGCTGAGTAACATACTTATGTGTTTTCATTGTGGTTCATTCTCTCCTAAAATTATATATTCTTCTATCTTTATTTTAATAATTGATATTATAAATAAAATTATATTTCCAAATTGATCAATGGGGGTATGTTTAATTAAGTATATAAATTGATAAATATCCTAAAAATATTTTTGATTTAATTTTATATTTTCCGAATGGATCCAAATTAGAGTGAAGATGTTTTCTCTGCTTTTGTAGATGAATATTAAAAAAACTTCTTTGAAATGCTATTCAGATTTGAAAGTGAGTTCACTTTTTATAATATTTATTAGGTAAAGCTGAACCAATAAAAGAAGCATGGAAAAGAGAAGATGGCAAAGGTCATGGACTGACTTGTGTTGTTTAAGTATATACATTCTTATATGTCTAAAGGATGGTAATTTCTTTGAAAAAGCTGGTGTCAATGTTTCAAGAATCACAATTCCATTGAGCTAAGGAATATATCAATAAATGAAAGGAAGAAGGGTTCCTGGAAGCAATTGTATTATTCTTAACAATAATCATTTAGTGGACTAAATCGATATGAACAATCTTGCTTAATATGATACTTATGCTAATGGAGTAAGTCTTGTAATTCATCCAATTAATCCTTTCTGTCCAACTGTTCATGCCAATTTCCGTACAATAAGAATCAAAGAACGTGAGACAGGTATATCAATATATGTATTACCATCTAGGTAAACTCATTGATTCTTGGTTTGGTGGAGGTAGTGATCTCACTCCAATCTACTTATTTGATGAAGATGCTAAATTTTATCATTAGAATATTAGAGATGCAATAGTAGGAGTGACTGGAGATGATAAATTATATAGACAATATAAAAAGGAATGTGATGAATACTTTGTAAATCATCATAGAAAAGAAGCCAGAGGAATTGGTGGAGTATTTTATGATGATTTCAATTTGGAATCATTTGAAAAGGGCTTGTAATTCTAGAAGGCAGTTGCATATGCTAACTTATAAAGCTATGAAGCTATTTTAAATAAGAGAAAGGATATTGCTTATAATGATGAGAATGTTCGTTGGAGATCATTCAGAAGAGGTATATTTTAGTTTAAAATGATAGGTCGTTATGCTGAATTTAATTTAATTCATGATAGAGGAACTAAATTTGGTTTAATGACTCCAGATGCTAGAATTGAAAGTATATTAATGTCATTGCCACTCACTGCAAGATGGGAATATAATTATCATCCAAAAGAAGGTACAGAAGAGGCAAGACTTGTCGGTATATTGCTTAAACCAGTTGAATGGGTGTGAGATATATAAGAGTAAATTAATTTATGAAATAAATTGCTTTTCGTTTGAATCACATTTGTCATGCTCAATTTGGATTGCGTACAAGAGCTGGCTCTATAATTAAAACAATCAATTAAGAGAAAAAGAGTAGGGAGCAAATCAGATTGGAGATTGAAGATCCTTTTTAAGCAGAAAGATTAAAATAAATCTAATTGGAAGAAGATGCTAAGAATTTTAAACAATACATTTACAATTTGAAATAAAATGATAGCAATCCCAATAATTTCATTAAAGTTAAAGTTAAGAATGTAGAAGTAACTAAAACTGAAACAAAAATAGAGACTGAAAATACCACACCTTTTATTGTTAAGAAAGTCCCAAAATAAGACAAAATTTTAATTAGTGGAATAAGAAGGTATTGTTTATGACAATTCAATTAAATTAGAAAAGTACCTGCTTCTCTAAGAAGATTAATTCCTATTTGTAGACCTTTGATTAATATGCATCTTTATTAAGCTTAAGAGGCAATTGTTGATTCAGGAAGAAAAGCAGCTTAATTCTTAGCCAAAACATTAGTCATGGTTAGATCACATGCTGTCTAAAGAGGGTATGATCCAGAAAGACTTTATGTCCATTCAATTTAAGTTGGCAGATATAAGAAATTCAGAAAGGCAAGATTTCATGCCAAAGCTAGAATCAATCCAGCATTTAGAGAGACAAGTCAAATCAAAGTTATATTGGAAGAAAGACCTACTAAAGAGGTTTATTTTTAATTTTATTGTGTTTATAGATGTTCAAAGATTTTGTTTAAGGTAAAACTCCTAGTGTTATCTCATATTTAATGAAAGATTAATTGGTTAGAGAAAAAGGTGATTATGCAAAAATTAGAAGATTTTAATTATTCCTGACCTCTAAAGGCAGACAATAATAAAAATTGATGTTAAAGAGAAGAGCATAAAAAGAAATGAAAGAAAAAGTTAAGTATATTCATTAAATTGTAGGGATTATCATTTAAATATCTTCATCGTCAAATAGTGGAGTAAGAAGCTGAATAATTAGCTGAAAATTATGATACTGGAAAGAGTGGATTACATAGATTTAATTTAGAGGCTAGATAAACTCTATTCAAAAAGAATGAAGAAATCAATAATTGAGTTTTTTAGAATATTTAATATAAAAATTATATAATAAATCTTTATCCAAAAAAGTAATTAAATAATGTAGCTTTTATTTGTTTTATATTTTATATTTCAATCTTTATATTAAATTATTTACAATAAAATTTGATATATTTATTTAATTATGTAAAGCATCGAGAATTATTAATATGACAAAAAGGGATTCCTTGGAGCTGGCAGTTTTGGTAGTGTATATAAGGCTAAGAATATAAAAACTGGAGAAATTGTTGCTTTGAAAAGTAATTTAATGATATCCATTTTTAGTTTTGGATATGAAATTATTCTAAGATTAGTTTATGATTGAGTCATTAAAAAATGAAATAAAAGTTATGCAAACCTTGACTTCACCTAATGTAGTTAGAATGATTGATGTATTTGGCAATAAACAACAAACATATATGGCTATTGAGTTATGTGATTCAGATCTAAGATCTGTTATGCATAAAAAGGGTCATCTGTAGGAGTAATAAGCTATAGAAGTACTTGCATAATTGATGAATGGATTCAAAGATTTGGTTTCTCATAATTACATCCATCGAGACATAAAGCCTGAAAATTGTTTAGTCAAAAGTAATGTATATAAAGTGGCTGATTTTGGATTTGCTACTAAAGTTGACATAACAGGAAGATAATTACTTAGAGAATGTGTTGGAACTCCTATCTATATGTCACCTCAGATTTTAAATAAACATTAATATTCTGCTAAAAGTGACATTTGGTCAATTGGAATGATGTATTATGAAATTCTTTTTGGTAAAACAGCCTGGGCTTGCAGAGATATGAACAGTCTTTTAAGAAGCATCAAAACATAACCTTTAAGATTTCCTTATGAAAGACCAATATGTGAAAATTCAAAGGATTTTATTAAAAAGTGCTTAATGATTGAAGAGGCTAATCGTCTTGGATGGAATGAAATTTTCACTCATCCAATTTTTTCTATGAAACAATCTGGCCAATTAATTTAAAAATAGCATTATGAATTACCATAATAATGTATTAAGATTTTGAGGAAGATGTAGGATGTTGTTACTGAAAATAACATAGATCCACATTTTATTTTTTAAAGATTTGATAAAGACAAAAATAACATATTAGATGCTAAAGAATTCAAAGATCTTATTTTGGCTGTTGATCCAAATACAACTCAATTTGAAATTTAAACATTATTTTCAAGGATCTGTGGTTAAGATCAAATTGTTAATTATATTGAATTTTAAAAATTATTTACAGAATTTGATTTTTGTGATCTAAATGATAGAGCAGGGAATATTATTAAAGATATTTAGGCTGTAATCAAGGCTAATAATATTAATATTACATAAATATTTAATAAATATGATAAGAACCATTAAGGAGATCTAGATTATTAAGAGTTTAATAATTTAATCAAAGTAATTGTACCAGGAATTAAAGATTATGAAATTTAATTGATGTTTTCTAAATTTGATCGTGATAACAATGGTGCTGTTAGTTTTCCTGAATTTTAATATGTCCTCAGTAAAGGTACAGGATAAACTTAAAAAGAGGCAATTACTTAAAGAGCATCAGGAGTGTTAAAATAATTGCAAAATACTATTAAAATAAATAAATTAGATATTGTTCAAATATTTCATCGTTTTGATAAGTCTGGTGATGGTGCTATTGATTAAGATGAATTTTTCTTATTACTCAAAGTAATATTTATATATTTCTAATTTTTAATAGGCTATAGATGGAAAGATAAGCAAAAATGAGGCTGCAAGTGTGTTTCATATCTTCGATAAGAATCATGATGATTAAATCTCTTTCGAAGAATTCAAAACATCGCTATGAAAATATTAAATGTTAATCATTTAATAAATATATGATTTAATTTATTAATAGTATTAAGAACATTTATCTATCTTTCTGTTTCAGTTAATTATACTGTTATCTTGAGAATAACAAAATAAATTAATTATGTAGAATAAGTAAATGGAATAATAGAAGTACCATTGTTTTTAATTTCTTAAAAAATTATAGGTTCTTTAACTTTCAAATTTAAAAGCATTTTTGAATATATGTATCTACCTAAAAATAGAGTATTTTCTCTCTTTTGCCTAATCCTTCTCCAAATTATGTACAAAATTAAATATTTTAATCTGACTCAAAAAGTCTGTTTTTTGAAATCCTTTATTGAAAATACAAAAAGTCAAATATTATTTAAACTATTTCTGGAATTTTTATTTGAATAAATCTTTTATCTGTTCAACAAATATAATTTAATCAATTAGCTATCCTTCTATTTAGCATAGATATGAATATAATAAATAATTATAGTATAAAAAATTTCAATATTTTAAAGGAAATATTTAAAATCTAATCATAAAATATATCAATTAGTTATTTAATTAATTAAAAAAATATAATAACCCATTCTCAAAACTTCATTTCAAAAGCTACTACTCCTCTTTTATTAAGATTTTCAACCAATAAAGTTACACTTCCAATCAAACTACCTCCCACTATACCACCAACGATAAAAGGAACAAATCCTTAAAATTATTCAGAAGGAATTACCCAGAGTTGATTTATAAACTGCTCCTGAAATTGCACCACACAACATATTCTTTTTTAATTAATTTATATCTGCCAATTCATCTTCAAATAATAAATTCATTCCTGCTCCAACAAAATAATATAGCATGCTTGCACTGGCTGCTGCCTATCCATATGTAGATGTTCGTTTTCCTACTGCATTAAAAAAATTATTTAAAATTAGCTTTTTTGGCATATTAAATGATCTTGGAAAACCTTCAATTGTTCCTTTGACTAATCCAATAGATGAAGCTAAAATAGTGGATATTTTATTACCAAGCATGTAACTCACACCTACAGTAAAACTAATCTTATCTCCAAAATCTTATCCAGAATATTATTCAATTTAGTTCTCAGCTTTGCTACCCATAAATTAAATTTAATTAATAATTAACTTAAATTTTGTATCTCAAAATATTATAGATCTTCAATCAATCACTTATAATAATTACAATGTTCAATAAATTATTTATATTACTATTATTAAATATTTAAAGTTCATAACGTTGTCAAATAAATATAATCATTTAACAAATAGAGAGTAAAAAATATAGTATATTAAAGACAAATTTCTAAAAATTAATTTAACAACAATTCTTTCTTGTTTTTCTTAATAATTTCTAATAAAGAATACATAAAATTCTATTTTTTAACTGTGTTTTTATCTATAGGGAGTCGAATACTAAGGTACTAATTGTCTAATTAACACTATTTAATTTAATGTTATTAATAAATTGTGTAAAGTTCAAAGTAAACATTTATTTTCAAAAGAAAAAAAAAAACAATTTTATAATTATAAAATTATATCTTAGTATTTCTAGATAATCTTTGATTTTTGAAAATATCAATCTAAAGTGTTAATATTAACATAATTATTTAAGCAATATCAACTTATAATCCAATAACTTTATTTATTTAGATCTTCTCTTGTTTAGAAATCAAATTCTGTTTGTAAATCTGGCTTTAAAAAGAAAGCAAAATTCTATTTAAAATAATAATTCTTGTTTGCTATAAAGCTTTTTCAATTGTTATTGATTTTTGAATCATAGAATAAACTTAAATCTCATCGCTTTATATCTTAATTTATATTTTTCTATAACTTACTAAGATGATAGCTATATTAATAATGATTATTATAACATATTGATTCATGATGAAAAGACAATTAAACTGTTGGAATTACATATAGAAGACTGACATATATAAAACCTTTATAATGATTATAAATGTTTTATATATGTCAGTCTTCAAAAATAAATTTTATATTTATAGCTGTAAATTAAATTAATATTCATAATTATGAGTAAATTAATAAAATTGGCATTCAAAGCTCAATATTTTGCTACTAGAGTGTAATCTGTCAATAGCAAAGTCAAAACATTCACTGCTATTGATTTCTATAATAATTTATTATTGAATACTCCAACAAATAAGAATGGGAGATACAAATTTTAGACCAATGATGTGGGTCATTTTGTTAATATGGTTGAAAAAGATAATATTAAAGAGGCAATAGAAGTATTTTAAGTACTTAATTGAATAGGGATTTAATAATATATTAGGACATAATAATTAAGTGCATTGTGGTATTAAAGATAAGTTTATGCTTAAATGTATTGAGTTTGATTAGACAAAATATGTTTTGGATGCTTTAAAATTTCATTCAGCTATAAGATATTTCCCACATCCTTCTGTAATAATGACCTTAGCCAAAAAACTTGATGATGAAGGATTGATTGAATTATTCAAAATTTTGAAAACATGTCCATTTTTAAAAATAGATAGTGCTGATCTTTCAAGTTTGATAAAAGATGATCCAAAAATATCATATGAAGTTTATAGAGTGGCTTTGTAAAAGAAAATAAAAATATAACCAAAAGATTTATATAGGATTGCAAGATAGTTTTTATCTGGAAATAAAGTTAGAAAAGTGTATAATGATTATTCTTATTATGATTAGTGGTTTTATGACTTAATTTGCATAAGAGAATGGAAATGAAAATGATATCTA
>JPFL01000370.1:12396-57355 GCA_000733385.1 Paramecium biaurelia
ATATACTATTCCAATTTTTATATATATATATATTATACTTTCCAATCTAAATCAACATATCTATATTGAATATTAGATTTTCAAAATTTTATTTGTATTCTAAATTAATTATTTGCCATAAAAATCATTAATCAATTTTTCAGTACCTATCTTATATATCTCCTAACTAAGGCCGAACTAAAGAAAAATTAATAATTAATTACTTCATCAAAGTTGACATAGGCATACTTAAAATTAAGGTTCTGCTTTTTTAAATTTATCTAACCAAATCCTAAGTTGCAGGAACCCAAAGAAAGAAAGTTATAAATAATAAATAAAGTGTAAAACTAATAAATAGCAAAATTCTTGTCAATGATAATTGACTAAATGAATCTCTAATACTTTACTCCAATTAATCAATTAAATATCTTTAAGTGTATCTTATAACTACTTTCTCCATTGTTCTTATTTCAACACTTAAAGTAGTATTTAATAAATATATCACCAAATTTCTAATTTCATCACTATTTTCACCTTCATTAGTAGTATGTTCATCTTAATATCCTTAGTATTATAAAAGAAAGATTTCAAGACTCTCAAAATATTTGGTTAACCCAATAGATAATCCTTCAGAAACAACTCCATTAAAAAAAGAGTTACAATAATCCACTGTAATTAATTTTTGTAATTATCCTAATGTAGGACACGGATTCTTGACAAATAGTTCTTGAAATAGATTTATATAGCTAGGTTAAAACAAATCTAAATTTTATGTAAATTTTGTCTGCATATCTGCATTAGTCTCATAAAGCCTATCAAAATAATTATTGATAAATTTTAAAGGTTTAGGATTACAATAAATACTCTAATTTGGATTTACAAAATACTCTCTTATAGCATTGTCTCCTAATCTATATTGTGATTCTAGTAAAGATGTTGCATTTAAAATTGGACTTAAATTCAAAGTAGCTTCTACAACTTATTAAGCTGAGATATATTAATAAATGAAATATGCTTCAATAATTGCAAATATAATGAATATAGTAGCCATAAATTTTTTGAATTTTGTATTGCTATTTTTCCAACTTCTTATTTATTTGTTATTCATCATTTTGTTTTCATCCTAATCTGAGATGTATTTCTATTGTTTCTCCTCTGAACCTTCATCCTAATTTAATAATAAATATTTTTCATACATTTTCATCTTCTCCTATATTCAAGAATGATAAGAAGGACTCACATTTTTAAACTATAGTTTTTATTTGTATCTAATTAACTTCAAAAAATAACTAATAAATTTAATGTTAGAATCTATTAAATTAAATTATATATAAGGCAATTAAGATATACGCAACGAATTGTAATAAGGTTTGCAGAATCAAAAAAACCAATTTATTGTCTAATGAGTTTAATGCTGCAGATTTAATTGAATAATAACGGTAGTTTAAAGGAATTTAATAATTTTTTGTTACTGAATTTATTGTGTTGTAGTTGTAAAAATAAAAATCAACATCTGAGTCATTAAATTTAGAAATGTTTCCAGAATTTAAATATAAAGCCTTACCAATTAATAAATCAATAGCCTCTTTATAAGTGTAATTTTCTTTAATACCATCAATTGATTAAAGCTCTATATTTTATGAAAAATATGCTTAAGAATATTCTAGATATTCTTGATTTATTTATGTTTCAGATGTGATTAATTAAGTATGTATTTTAATTAAATCTTAAATTTCTGAATTTAATTAATCTAAATTAATTTTATATTCTTATTCAAAAGTAACCAAATCATAATTTGATTTACCATAATTTAGTAATCTAACATCTTATAGTATTGTTTGTATCATTAAACAAGTTGATAACCTTTTATTATTCAAACTCAAATTAAATATCATGCTAGATACATTTGTATCATCATTCAAATTAAATATGAATACTAGTAGACCAGATATAAAGAGGATAAATAAAGATATATTTACTAAATAATTTAATATTTAAAATCCTTTTGAAACATTAGAATTAATTAATAGTTTGTGCATAGAAGTTTTTGATTAAAATAATTCAAAGTAGTGTTGAAATTCCTACATCTCTTTATCTTTTTCTTATATTAATAATTAAGAATTTAGATAATCCTCTTCCTCATCTTCTAATTATTACTAATCTATATTAAATTCTTCTAAATCTACAATTTACCCATTCCATAATCTCTTTACTTGGATTCCATCATCATAATGAATACTATGTTTTGAAGCTTATGACATTCTTTTAATCATACAAAAATAATCCACAATTTTAGATAGTTTTGGTTAATTATCTTAAGATAATTTAAGATCCATAGATTCATCAATCTCGGTTACACTTAAATAATCAAGATAAAAAACTGTTGGAGGTATGTATTAAAAAACAGGGAATTTTGTTTTTCTGGGTTATTATGGGACTAATTTTAAAATTGATTCTGATGCATTTTAACATTTAAGTTATTCTAATCTCATTACTATACCAAAAAGAGATTCATCTTTAAGACATGGAAATTAAATATAATTTAAATAGCATTGAAAATCGATCTATTCATAAATGCTTACTGTATCTAAAGTTCTTGTACTGTATTTCAATCCATGAGGAATAAGATGTAATTTTGCTCCACTTTTTGAAAGAAATTCTGATTTTCTAAAATGAAAATCAGGAAATAATTCTTTAATGTTTATTCTTCTCATTTATATTTTTATAATATCCAATCTTAACAATATAATACAAGAACTTGTTATATTTTATATAAATCCTTCAATATCTAAGAGTAATAAACATTATTATTTTGGACTAAAAGTTTATTGATATTATGCAATAAAATACAATTAATTATTATTTGTTTATATCAATTTAATATTTGAATAAAGTGGAATTATATAATTACTCTTTGCTTAAAGGTAAACAGTCTAAGTAATTAAATTTTCTTAATATCTAGCTTAATTTTCAATAAATAATTCCAAACAACAATTATGTGGATTAACATATCTAAATGAATTTAATATAATAAAATTTACATTTCTGGTATAACTTAATTAACAGATCTTCCAATAAGATCAGTTTTAGAATAACCAAGAAGACTACAAAGAGCTTTATTAACAGTTTAGATATGAAAATTTTAGAATTATGCTGTTACCACTAATGTTGGTATGGATTTATTGCATACTTCTTCTATTTCAGTTACTTCTTATTATTTAATTTTTTATAAAACCCAAAGTTGATTTTATAATTAATCTGAAATTTCCTAATCATCAAAAACTAACAAATTAAATTTAGACATTAAATAAAACAATTTTAAAGAGTCACTGTTTTTTAACTTTTCCCAATATTAATCAATTTCATCTTTTTACTTTAAAACTTTGAATCCTAAACTCATGAGTTTATTCATATCTGGATGATCATCAGACATAGAAATCCAAAAGTCTATTATTTATAATGTAGTTTATTCTAGTAAATCAATCAATTCTTTGGTTTATTTAATTGAATTAGATATATCAAACTATTCTGCTTTTTATTGAGATTCTTCTTCAACAATTAATTTGTATCTGTAAATATGAAATTCATAATCAAAAGTTGGTTTAAATTCCATTGCTTAGATAAGTTCTGACATTATTAAAGAATATGATTTTTTATTATCATAAAGAAAATAAATATAACTAAGTCTTAATTAAATATCTTCAGGAAATGTTTTAATTGATTCCTAATAAATTTAAGTAATCAATTCATTTACGATATATTTTCTATTTGTGTATTTTGGATTATCTTTAAATTTATTTGCCAATTCTTCTTTAAGTTTTACAACACAATCATTTCTATTACAAACTTCTTTATGAACTTCAATATAACTATCAATCAGTAGCTAATACCTTTAAGATTTACTTGAGTTATTAATTAGAAGTAAAAGATATTCACATAACTTTATAACTTATGCACCATCTTAAAACTTTCTTAAATTTGCTTTCATTAAATCAAATTATTCTCTCTATCTAAATATGATGATGCCAATAATTAAGGGAATCCCTAATAGCCATGCTTAAATAGTATTTTAGAAAGTATTCCCATCTAAAAGATATGAATAGAACATCATAACAATTGTCCAGAAATTTACTCCAGATAATATTGACCACATTTTTTATATAAATGTATCATAATAAGGTTGATCAATATGTGTATTTATAAATACAATAGAACTGCCAATCAAAAAAACTATAATTATTAATATTGTATATTAAGGAGTTGCTAATAACTAGTATGTCATTATCTATGTAAAAATATAGATTAATAATTAATAATAAGATCTTCCATTTCTCATTGCATTTGCATCTTAATCTGTTCTTCTTGATTCATATGTAACAAAAGCCATTAACACACTAAAAGTCAATGTTATAATCAATCCTAATATTGCTATTATTGCATGAATATAATAGTCTGATGTCCAACACTCTTAAGATGATTCAAACATCATAATTAATTTACCTTTCTTATTATAATCACATGCCAATAAACCAAATTACATCCTTACTATTGGCCAAAAACCAAATGTTAGAATAATTCTCAACAAAAGACGTAACAATATTAATGGTCCTTTCTGTAATTTCTTATTTTAAATTACAAAAGCCAACAACATTATCAACAATATTGAAAATAACACTAAACCTAAACAACAATAAAAGACTGTGAGATAAGTTCTGATTCCTAGATTTTTTACAGAAATTGTAATTGTAAAATACCTATTTTATATATAAGACTTACTTCAATAGACGATTGATCATATCACTATAAGCCTTATTTCTCCACACATACTAAACTTTTAGACCAAAATTTAAATAAGTATATTGTAAATACTAAGTTAGACATATAATTATAGTCATCCACTAATAGTTTGACCATTACTTAAGTATAAGATAAATAACTCTAAATAGAAGGAGGATTACTTGAAAAATTTATACTTTAAAGAATTGACAATTTGATTGATTTATTCTCTCTTTTACATTTTAATTATTTTATAATTAATTATCAACAATTAATTCATTTCAAATTCTTAATTTTATTTTTAAGATCCTCAATTTACTACTAGTTTGTATTCTGTAATCTAGAAAGCATCTAATTCTATTAATTTTTTATATCTATGTAATTATTAATCTCATCTTTATATGAAGTTGTTTCTTTTTCTTCCTAAGTCTTGACTTATAATTCAATTAATTTATTATTCAAAGTCATAGAACTAATATAATCAATAACTCTTTAATTAAGTTTTTTTTATGCATCCAAACTCTTTTATAAAAGAACTTTGCTACTTTCTAATGATTTTATTTAATCCATCAAAAATATTTTCTCATCTTCAAAACCTTATTTTAACTCTTAAACTTCTTTTCCTGATAAAATACTTTAAACTCCACCTGCTAATGATAAAGACATAGTTCTATTATCTAAAGAACTCTCTTTTACTTTAGCTTTTAATCTATCAATTTATTTTTGTTTTTCTTCAATAATTTTTTATGATTATGAATACATTAATGAGAAATCTGAATTAGTACGTTCTTTTTTTTAATATTATTGATTTTCAAGTGTTAATTCATCAATTTTAGATAATAAAATTGCAATTTCTTCACATTTTTATTAAAGATATTTATCTTTCTTTTATTAATCTGGTATTTAAAGTTAAGATAATTAAAACTTATAACTTTCTATTTCATTATCTTTTAATGATAATTATAATTTAAGATTTGAAATTTCTGTTTTTAAATCATTAATCTAAGATGTATCTTGTTATTCAAAAGTTGAAAAAGCTAAACTCATAATCGATTAAGTACGATCCTTATTTTCTGAATCTTATTTAGGTTAAGGTTATTTCATTGTTTTATATTTAATTTCTACTTCTTTTCTTCTAACTTCTCTTAAAATATATATTTCTATATCTTCATGTGTAGAAGATTTTAAATTGGGACTAACAATCATAAAGATAGCTGATAATCCACGAATAAAATTATCATATTTTTAGATTAATGATGTAATTAGAAATACTGTAGTATCAAAATTAAACATATTAATTGAAAATGTAAACAAATATCTCTTTAATCTTGCTTCTAAAAATTGTCTCAAGTATATTTATTCACTTTCAGGTAAATTAAATCCTTTTACACAACATGTCACTATACTTATTAAACATTCTTCAGGTGGTTTTTATCTATATATTATATTTAATAGCTAAAATGCAGATGCTTCAGATGAAAAACACAATAAAAAATTAGCTAAACAAACCATCTCAGCTGTTAATTTTATATCTGGATTCTTTGAACAAAATGTCATACAAACCTATTACAATTTGACATTATCTTTTCCAACTAATGAATAAAAATCTTTTAAGGAATAATTTATATTATCTAAACCAGCAAACTCTATCTAATCCATTCTCAATTTCGTAGATTCTCTTGCAGACTTATAATCCTATGAATTAGATGCATTCCCTAGCCATTATTTTGAAAGTGTATCAACACCATAAGCAATATGATAATAATCTACAAAAGATTTAATTGAATCTGCTTCCTTAAAAGTAAATATGTAAATGTACTTCTTTACATATTTTACATAGCCTTCTACCTTTATTTAACTCAAATGTAATTTTGAATGGAGAACAACTACTACAAACAATTCTTAAACATCTTGTATAAAGTTATATAATTTTCTACCTTTTACACATATGTTCTCTAGTTGTCACCTTTGAGAAACCTTTAGAGCAAATCTAACACTTTGGTACTTTACCACGAACCTCTGGAATATTGATATATGTTATATATTTATTCATTTATTTATTAATAATTCATATATTTTTTATTTTACATATGGTTTTTCTAAGAAATCTTCAAAAATTCTTCTTTTAGAATATTCAGAAAAATCATTACAACATGTTAAATCAATATTAGTAGATGCATCACTCTATTCTGTAACAGTTAAGAGTGCTTCATCAAAACATCGCTCTAATTCTGATTCTTAAAACTCTTCAACTTAATTAATTTGTTATTTTAACTTTGCATTCAATTCTTACTCCTATTATAAATGATAAGAATTTCTCTTAATTTATGGTAAAGGCATTAATCGAACTGATTATAATTACTACATAGATTTAGGTTATCTTCTTATTTAACTCTGAATTTACTACTCTTCTTCTCCTAAACTATTCAATTCCTCTTGTAATATTATATTGTGTTTATCAGCATAAATCAATTATTCATCTAAAAATTTGATTTCACTCTACAATTCATTAAAACTTTATCGAATATCACGATCAATTTTACCCAATTCTTTTATATTATCACTTAACTTTATGCTCCTCTCTAAATACAACTCTCTTTCCATTGCTAATTCTTCTCTATGTTTTTAAATTCTCTTCTCAATTTCAGTTTAACTTTCCTCATCTCGAATTTTAACTAATTATCTTTAAACATTAAGCATCTCTTATTTATATAACTTCAATAATTCTTCTTCTCTTTTATTAAACAATTATTATAATTGCTAATTTGCTTATTCTATCAATTCATATATCTATTAATTAGTTTCCTTCAAATCATTTTTTAGTTCTGATTTTTTAGACTCTATCATTTAATATTATTATGTTTATTTTATTATTACTTTATTCTGTATAAGCATCAAAGTAGGAACCCTAAGTAATTTAACAAAAATTGAATTCCACAACACATTATGCAATAATGAATTAAGTCTAAACATTATATGACAATCCGAATTGCTTTTAAATCTTATTATGGAAAAGAAGTGAATCTGATCATAGAGTCTATTCTTACACAGATAATGATTATGATACATTAATTTAAGAAGAGAATAAACTAAATGGAACATCCGGATGTCGAGCTATATAGAAATCTTTTCCTATCTAATAACAATTGAGAATGGGATTACCAGCAGATGAAAAAATCTTTTATACTGACTTAATTGTTTTACAAAATAGAGCTTTGATTATCAGAAATGATTTCACATTATAGGAGATAAATTTATCTGAGAATCAATTCATTAAAACCATTTAATAAAAAAAAATAAAAATTTAATAGACTTCCATTACTCATCCAATATTCATATAGAATCCTATAAATAAGAGAGTTTATATAATATCAGAAGGTGGAGGTGTTAGTATACCTGATTGGATGTAAACATTAAATTTAAATATTTAGTCCTTTAGATTCAACAGTGTTTTTTATAAATGCTGAACCCTTTAAGAAAAGAAATATAATCTATGATGCTTTTATTAAGAATGATAGGATTTATGTGGCTTGTGGAAATGAAGGAATTGATATTTATGTATTTAAGGATGGAATTCTTAAACATGAAAATGTATAATTAAGAATGGATAATTCATTTTTGGATGCTGTTGATATTAGTGGTGATGATGAAAGTATTATAATAATTATTATATTTTATAGATTTATTTGTATTGGATCATAATCATGGTCTATATATTTGTGATTATTAATTTAAGGTTAAATTTAGAGTGCCTATATTAAAGGGAAGTGATTTTGGACATTATAATAATACCTTTTTTATTATAGCTGAATCCATAACAAGATAAGATTATGCAGTTGAAGTCTTTTTAAACTTGTCAGATAATTCCTTTTTCATTAATCATTATTACTTTGATGATATGCAATTTTATGATGTAAAAGTTTATTAAGATTATGCTGTATTGATTGGTTATGAAGTACATAAAATCATTCAACATTCTATTTATTCTAATTTTATTAAATTTACTAGCAATAATTATTTCGAATTTCCTTAATTATTATAGCTCAAATCATGGAATAATTATATTGTTGGTTTATCAAAAAGATAAATTAGATTACTCAATTTATCAATCATACCTGCACATATAGAATGTGAGTCCTAAGAAATGTTTTAAGAATACTATTTAATAGCAAGTTTCTTTAAAAACTCATCATCCCCATTTGAAATAACTAAAGTAGATTAAGTATTCAAAATAGTAATAGATGATGTATCTTTACTTTCAAAAGCTAATCTTATTTTATTTGTTATTGCATTTATGATAATCTTTATTATAGTATGGTTATTAGTAATTGGATTCATTTGTTATAAAAAATGCAAAGATAGAACTGAAAAATTAGAAGAAAACAAGAAATTTTTGACCTAACAATATTAAATAGACAAAGAAGAAGGTCCTGCTTAAGAATTATCAGCATTATGATATTATACTCATTATACATATCTATTCCTCAATAAACTATTCTTTTTCTTATTATGTTCAGATTAATGAGCTTCTGATTAAGATGCAAAAGGATCTTCTGCTATTTCTTATGTTTATTATGTTAATTATTCTTCATACACAATAGGTTTAGGTGGATCAATCTTTCTTCTAGGTGGAGGAGGAGCTGCTACAAGAACTTCCTTCTTTTATTCCTCTTCTGGAGGAGCTATTTATGGAACACCATTTATCACATATGCTTTTAATTATTTATCATAATAAAAATTTTATTGTTATGGTTAATAGCTAGACTATTGTTATTAAGGTTATTTCTATATATTTTTGACAGCATTAACTGCCTAACCAAAATAACCTAAAAGACCACTATTTGAATTATTATTAGTATTTGATTTATTCTTTTCTTTCAATTCTATTACTTATAATATTCTTTCCCTCAAATCTCTTGCCTTTGAATGATATCCTAAATCAATTGAGAATTTGACACATTCCAATGCTTTATCATAATTCTCTGATTCTACAAATAGCAAACTCAATTTATAATATAATTCTGCATTTTATTAATTATGGAAACACATATGAGAATCTCCAATCAACAATTATATTTCAGAATGACATAAACTGTAATTAAATTTTGTAAAAAAACTCAACAAAAATACATCTACTTAAGTATTCTAAATTTCCATCTTTAATAATAACCACAATAATCGAGCTTAAATTTATTCACTGATATATAGATGTTATAATTAAATAAGCAATTCTGAATAATATTCTTGATCAATTGGAACCATCTTAAGCAAAACTGCCAATCGTATTAACCAAGCCTCTTAATCATCTTAATATGATCTCTTTTTTATGTATTCAATTAAACTCTATTATTATTTAGCATTTATAAATTCTCCTTCCAATATACTTACTAATAATTTAGTTTCCCAATCATTTTAATTATATATTCTTTCATATGCCTAATATCATCTCATATAAATCTTACTTCAACAAATGCTGAACCACTCTAATCATTAAGTAATTTAGACTCTATAATCTACAAAGCACTATTCTTTTCTAAAGGTTTCTCAAGGTGATCAATGGCTAATTATAATAATGCATTATTGGCATTGAAAGACGACCAAAAATAACGTAATTATCTTAAATTATCAGGGCTTCTATTCTTAAAGTAAGGGCCAGGATATTAAGACACAATAGAACTATATGGTAGTTTTTTCAGTTAATTTGATTCTAATTTTATTATGATTCATAATTACATATATCATAGCTTACTAGCCCATGATAAAATGTTTAAGCAATAATAACAGATGATTGATTTTAATAATTCGAATTATTTAACATCCTCTATTGTTATTATGGTAATTATTGTTTAAACTCATCTTCAACAACTTAACCCTTTTTTTATTATTCCTTCTACCGTGGAGGTACTAATGGACGTGGTTTTTAAACTTCTGTTTATGTTTATTATAATTTTTCATTTTAATTTGCATTTACTTTAGTAATTGGAGGAACTACTTATAATTAGTCCTTTGGTACTTCAAATTAAAGTTGTGAATGAAAATCTTATTCATACTATTAGTATTATTATTATTATTATTCATATTACTATTCCTTTAATTTTTATGAGTCCTATTTTTGAATTGTTTAAATAAAAGGTTATTGTATAATCTCCTCATTTTTAGGTTATTGAATAGAATTAGTTTATTAAATATGAGAAGATGTATTAAATTATTACTAATTCTAATTAACATCGCTTTTATATATTAGTTTTTTACTTTTAATGCTAATCTTATTATTTTGGTTATCTTCTTCTTTGTATCAATTATTACGACTATTAAATTAATTGCTATGCTCTGCTTTATTACATATTAGATTAACTCTACTAAGTAACAGGTTAGCTCTGTTATGGAGTTGTTTTTTCCTATGTTTGAAAGACTTATTATTAAACTATAGGGGCACCCTATTATTCAACTTTTTATATGCTATCAATTTCCTTGTTGAAGAAAGAAGATTATTACTTGAAGCAGGGCTTCTCTAAAGTCAATTTCTTAAATTGGTGCTAATTCCTTGACTTTGGGAATAGTTGGTACATTTATTTAAGGATTAGACTAGACTGGCTCCTGGAAAGGTTGGTTTGGTACTTAAATTGCGTAATTAACTAACCATAATGGATCTCCCAATATACTTTATGCTTCATCAAATGGGCTTCCAACTTGTATTTATCTTCTTTTCATATATAAAAAATTAAAAATATATAAAATTTCAAAAGCAAACCAGATTTGTTGTTGTATATAAATTTTAACACATAAAAATAATAAAAACAATAAATTTTATTTAATTTTAAAAGTTTAAACATTTAAATGGCACCTCCTCCAGTTCTCTCTAATAAACCACCTCAAGCTCCTCAATAAGTATAATAGCAACCTGCTCTCTTTGGATAACCATAAACATACTAACCTTATTAGACACTCGCACCTGTCTAATATTAACCTATCAATGCTCCTTTGACATATAGTATTGCTAGTCCTGTTTAGCCTGTTGTTCAATAGGTCGTTGCACCACAACCAATATTAGCTCAATCATATGTAGCCTAACCTGTTATTGCATAACCTGTCTAATAATCAGTTCATGTATTAATTTTAAGTAAAAAAATAGCCAACAATCTAAGGAGAATCAAGAATCGAATATATTCCTTATTAAAAAGCCATAACTGAGTATGAAGAACAAGAAGTAGTGTAATATGTTCCAAGAGAAAGAAAAGTGACAGAGTATTACGCTGTTGAATACTAAACAGAATATATCCCATAAGTATTTTAGGAGAAATATACAGGTACTTATTATTAACTAAATATTTTAGAATATGTACCAGTAGATAGATACTAAGAAAGAGTTGAATATTATCCAGTTGAAAGATAAGTAGTTCATTAATAAGTTGCCTAATAACCTGTTTAAGTTGTTTAATAACCAGTCTAAGTTGTCTAATAACCTGTTTAAGTTTATTAATAACCTGTCTAAGTTTAACCCATCTAAACTGTGCCTGTAACATATGCACCATAATATGCTTCTCCTATAATATCTTCAAGAGTGATCCCAGCTTATCAACCACAATATTATTAACCAGCTCCATAAAAGGTTTAACCATAAGCTCCACCAAGATCAAATTTAAATAATAATATATGAAAAATATTAAATAATTTAAATACCTATTTATAGGTTTATTTGCAAGATAATAATATTTTTATTTTTTTGAATTAAATGTATCTATTCTTATATAAATACGTAATTGTATATATGTTTCAAATTCATATTTCTGGCCAAAAAGGTTTATTGAAGGTAGTGTTTAATCTAATATCATCATTTGTAATTTGAGATTCCATCTTTTATATAGTTTATGGAGCATCTGATTATTGACCATCAATTTTAAAGACCATCCAAGTTAAATCTAATTTACCCATTTAAAGATTAATATCTAATTTAATTAAGTTTATACTTTAAGGTAATCTAAATTCCATTAAAGGATAGTTTAATTCACTTAAGTATACAGTAATATGAGGATCTGCATCAATCCATTCTTAGCTAACTACAGAATTCTTTAAAAGATCTAAAGCTTCATTCCTAGTCATAAATCTTTTCACAAATATTGTATAGATTTATGGTTCCAATTAATAAATGTCAAGCACCTCAATATGTTAATCGTTTTTAGATATAGTTAATAATTACATTCCTCCACATGATTTAGACAAAGCTCCAGTTAAACAAGAATGTTCTCCTACTTTAAATACACTATATAAATCAAGATTAAGAGTCTTTGATGTCCATTCTAATAATATTCTGACTGAATGTTTAGGTATATTTTTGGTTAACCTGAATATATATTTAGTTTTAGGTACTCTTCTTTAGAGATCAAGAACAGAACATGATTTCTTAAATCCTTTGGATATATTCATTATATTTATATACCTGATTTGTAAATTAACACTGTATATGAGAATCCTTAACTTAAGTTATTGATCTCTGTATTTCCTTGCTAATCTGTTTTTAGTTCATGTAAGTTATTTTCTAATTGTCTGATGATTTGACAAGATTAGGATAAGAATTTACCTTCATATACTTCAATAAGCTAAAATAATAATCAATAAATTACAGCATCAGCAATAGGTGAAAAATCAGCAGAATTTTCAATTGTGATTTAAACATTATAAAATTTAAATGCTTAATCTCCAATCTATTATTGTTCTTTACTTAATGTTTCTAAAATTCTATTCTTTTATTAAGGAATATCATAATGTTCAATCATGAAATCAAAATCTGCACTAAGTGGATTATCTGAACAATAATGTAAATTATTATTATAGAATCTTTCAGCTTCTTCTATATCTCCTTAAATTACAATTCCATCATAAGGTTAAAATTATGATAAGAATATGGTTTTGTTTATTTCATCATCAATCATAATTTTTAGTTTATCATTATTATACTCTTTTAAAGCAACAAATTATCCATTTGTTCCAGAAATGGCTAAAGTAATTCTAATTATTTTTATAGTTTACCCTTTTTAATTTTCTCTAGATTTTAATTCAATTTTTTGTAACATAATTGAAGAAATAGGTTCACAACTTTGTAGATGATAGAATCCAACTAATTTTTCTTATTTGTCAAAGTTTTTGTATACTGGAGTAGGTAATACAGTGATTTGATTCAACATGGATTCTTACCTATATATTATTGTTCATAGTAATATACTTGACAAGTTAATGCTGTACATTTACAGATAATTCAGGTGTAATATTATATGCCACAACAACTAAAATAGCTAAGAGGACAAGAATAATGAAAACCATTGCATCTCCTACTATATGCATTCTGAATTTCTTATAGGATCCTTCTGATAACATTGCAGCGTTAAAAGATTGCACAATTCCAACCATTATTATAAGATTAATCCAAATAGTTAGACTATTGATTTAGTTAAACACATATTGTTTAACTAAATGACAACATTTCAAATTGATGCATCCTAATTTATTATTTTTTTAGGTTTCCCATTAATATGTTTATATATCCTATTCACATGGAAGATAAGGTGATAATTCTAAATCAAAATACTTTTAAGAACATTCCAATTAATCATTTAAACTCTTCTCTGAAATGGATTACATTGCAAACTTACAACCTTTTTTAGTTGAAAGTTCAACTTCCAAATCTTGTACTTTTCTAACTAGTTACCCATTAATACAGCATGCCAAAATACAAATACCTATGATTAGAAATGCTAGTGTCACAAAGTAAATTTTGATTCTTTTTAAATTGAACATTGAAACTATTAATGTTGTAATAAATAAAATAAACAATACTACTTTTACAAGAGTAATCTCTATATTAGTAGCTGAAATTTAATATAGTTATGAATTTATTTATAATATAACCTAAAATTTATTTAATAGGGTTACTTATTTAAGACTAAATGATGCAAATATCAAAAATAATAAATTTACAACTGAAGTTCCATAAACAATTAATCTTTGAATACCATAATCTCTAATACTGAATTATCTACTAACATTTGCCATATATAATAATAGAAATATTTCAAGTGTCTATATTGGTAAAATAAATAAAAATTGATTGTAGGAATTGTATTCAATTAAACTCAACACTAACCCACTTTCAATTGCACAAACCAATTAAGTAAATAGAGAATGAAGGTATGGTAAAGTGGAATTTGGATGTCCTTCTGGTTTATCAATACCTTCAATAAATACAACTTTGGAAGTAAAACTCCAGTAAAGAGAAAATATACAAGTGAATAAAATTGCTATCTTAAATTAAAGAAATTATTACATTATTGATTCCTACTAATAAATATTCAGTTAGTCCATTAACAGAGTACCATATGAATCCAATTACAATACTACACAATGCCAATAAAATGCATAATGGTGCTATTATTTTCAACGTTGCAAGACTCCTTTACTAAACTTGAGGAGAATATTCATAAGGATGTTCTATGGGTACATTTCTTTCATTCATAACGATTATATAATATATTAATTATCATTCAAAAAATATACATTACTTTAAATTTATCTGAACATAATTTTATTAATAAAATAGACTATCCTTAAAGAATATTTATGTTTATCAATTTGAAATAATAAACTTAATTAAAAAATAAACTTGATAAATGAAATCATTAGGATTTCAAACTATTAACATATATCATTTTCTTTGATTGAATTCTTTGTATTAAATGTTTTAGTACATGATTATTTTTAATTACATAATAAAAATGATGCATTATAGATCCTTATTTCGATTTTCACATTATCCTGTTCTTCAATCCTTATGTGATAGAGCTGATCCCAACTTGTTAGTTAATTTTGAGTTGATGAAACAAAGTAATGAGAGATTTCTGAATATAACAAACAAAGTGATCAATTATGGTGGGACAGTGGCTCATCAAAAATTAGCAGAAAGAAACAAAGTAGAAATCCTTAATAATTTTAAGTTTCCTGTTAGAGAAAGAATTACTAGATTATTAGATGTAGGATCTCCATTCTTGGAATTATCTTAATTAGCAGGATATGAATTATATGGAAAGGAAGAAGTACCAAGTGGAGGTTCAATATATTAGAATTTTAGGAATCGTAACTGGCATAGGATTAATAAATAAGAGATTCTGTATGATTGTGGCTAATGATCCTACAATAAAGGGAGGCACATATTATCCAATTACAGTAAAGAAGCATGTTAGAGCCTAAGAGATTGCTTGGGAAAATAAATTACCATGTGTTTATTTGGTAGATTCTGGAGGTGCAAAGTAAAAATATATTGAAATAACAAAGCTTAATGCGATAAGATGAAGTATTCCCAGACAGAGATCATTTTGGAAGAATCTTTTATAATCAAGCTAATATGTCTGCTTAAGGCATTCCTTAAATTAGTATAGTACTTGGATCATGCACAGCTGGAGGTGCCTAGTAAAATGATGTATTTAAATTTTTAGTGTTCCTGCAATGAGTGATGAAAATGTCATTGTAAGTGGAAATGGAACTATCTTTTTAGGAGGTCCTCCTTTAGTAAAAGCAGCCACTGGAGAAGTAGTATCAGCTGAAGACTTAGGAGGAGCAAGAGTTCATTGTTTCACTAGTGGATTGACTGATCATTTTTGTACTTCTGAATTAGAAGCATTACAAAAAGGTAGATCTATCATTAAGAATCTAACAACTAAATAAGTAGGCAATATTGTAGATGAATAACCAATTTATGATATAGAAGATTTAAATTATTTAATGAGTAGTGATCTCAAAAAGTAAATGGATAGTCGTCATCTTATTGCACGAATTTTAGATGGATCTAGATTTATGGAATTTAAGGAAAATTATGGTACAACATTGATTACAGGATTTGGTGAATTGTATGGTTAAGAGGTAGGAATTATTTCAAATAATGGAATTTTGTTTAGTGAATCAGCCTTAAAAGGAGCACACTTTGTTAATTTATGTTAATAGAGAGGAGTTCCTTTGATTTTCTTATAAAATATTACAGGATTTATGGTTGGTAGGAAATATGAGACAGAAGGTATAGCAAAACATGGAGCTAAAATGGTTAATGCTGTAGCTACTGCTACTGTTCCTAAATTGACATTACTTTTTGGTGGAAGCTTTGGAGCTGGTAATTATGGTATGTGTGGAAGAGCATATGGAGCAAAATTCTTATTTTCATGGCCAAGTAGTAGAATATCTGTTATGGGAGGAGATTAAGTATGATAATTTAATTTAAAATTGTAGGCTGCTGGAGTCTTAACATCTGTATAATAATAAACCATTGTTAGAAATGGAGGAGAATGGAATGAAAAGGTTGAGAAGGGTTTAAAATAAAAATATTCATAAAAATATGATAATGAATCTAGTGCATATTATGCAACAGCTCGGTTATGGGATGATGGTATCATTTTACCAACTTAGACCAGATAAACATTAGGATTGGCACTTTTAACTAGTATGCAACATTATAAATACGAAAGAACAGGTCATGGTGTTTTTAGAATGTGAATTTATGGAATATTTTTAAATAATATATAAAAATGGAAAGAAAACTCTATTTCGGATTACAAGAACAAGCTTAAAACAAATAGTATCGCTTTCCAACCAATTTCATTAAAACTAGCAGGTATTTTTTATGATGTAAAAAGGTACAATATAATTACATTTCTTCCATATTCATTAGCATTGTAATTCTAGAGAATGGCTAATATTTATTTTCTAATCATTGCCGTATTGTCCTTTTTTAAATCTATATCCCCTTTTAGTCCAGTCTCTTCTATTGCACCATTAATATTTGTTGTATCCTTATCAATGTTAAGGGATGGATATGAAGATTATTAAAAGCATATAAGTGATGATGAATTAAATTCATCACCTGCAACAATCTGGACAGAAAAAGGATTTGTAAAAAAAACATGGAAAGATGTGATAATAGGAGATATTATTAGAATTGATGAATTAGAAATAATTTCAACAGACATTGTTGTTTTATAAACATCTTAAGATGGGATTTGTTTCATAGAAACATCTTCTCTTGATGGAGAAAAGAATCTTAAACCGAAATAGGCAATTAAAGAAACTTAAACAATTGAATGTAGATAAGGCGTCATTGAATGTATAAATCCAAATCCACTTCTTTATACATTTGATGGTACTTTATATTTAGATTCTAAAAAGATCTAGATTACTCATAAAAATTTCCTATTAAGAGGATCCAAATTAAAAAATGTAAAATAAGCAATTGGAGTTGTTGTTTACACTGGAATAGATACTAAAGTAATGAGAAATTCTGAAGGTCAAAAAAATAAAGTAAGTAACATAGATAGACTCATTAATCTAAGAATCATTTATATTTTAATTATGCAAACAGTTATTTGTATTGTTTTAGCAATTGTATATGGAATTAATTGTTAAATTTCAAGTTAAAATTTTAGTTATTTTAGTAGAAATTTTGCAGGATATCAATCTTATAATGAATCAGATGGAATTTATGATCCAGAAATCCCTGATTGTGCATTGGCATCATTAATGACATTTGCTGCTTATTTTTTACTATTAAATACATTAATCCCTATAAGTTTAATAGTTTCTTTAGAATTTGTTAAGGTTGGATAAGGATTTTTTATGTAAAAAGATGTTGAAATGTATTCTGCTGAAAATGATAAATATGTTAAAGTGTTTAGTACTACAATTAATGAAGAACTTGGTTAAGTATAATACATTTTTTCTGATAAAACAGGAACACTAACTTGTAATAAAATGGAATTTAAATTATGTGTTTGTGGAGATACTGTATATGGTGATATATCTATGTTTAGTAAATAAGAAATAACTACATTTGTTGGAAATTAAATATTAAGGAGAAAAAGTACTTTAAATAGAAGAAGATCAACTTTAGTGAATGAGAAAGCTGGTATAGAATATGCATTTTCAGGCGATAAAATCTAATAAATTATTACAGAAGAAGATCCTTCAAAAAATCCTATTGTAGATTTGATGGTTGACAAATATCTCATTCGTAATTAAGGAAACTTAGTTAGAGAAAATTTGATGCTTCTAGCCACTTGTCATGAATGTGTTTTAGAATATTAAGAGGATGGAACATTTATATATTAAGGTCCTTCTCCAGATGAAATAGCTTTAGTTGATGCTGCCAGAAGACTTAATGTTATTTATAAAGGTATAACAATGGGAATAATGGAAATTGATGTTCTTGGTTAGATTGAGAAAATTGAACTTCTTTTCTCATTTGAATTTAATAGTGATAGAAAGAGAATGTCTGTTATTGTCAGACATAATGGAATTATAAAACTGTATACTAAAGGAGCAGATGCAATAATTAAGGCTAGATTGTTACCAAATTAAAAATTTTTAGATGGAATAGATCAAAAACTTGATATGTTTTCAAGAAAAGGTCTTAGAACATTATGTCTAGCTATGCGTGTACTTAGTGATGAATAATTTAATTAATTTTCAAAAGCTATGAATGATGCATTAGGGAGTGGATAAACAGAAAAACTTTAAGATGAACTCATTAATTAAATTGAAAAAGATTTAACACTTATAGGAGCAACAGCAGTGGAAGATAAATTATAAGATGACGTTCCAGAAACTTTGGCTGATTTTTTAAAAGCTAATATTAATGTTTGGATGTTAACGGGAGATAAATTAGAAACAGCAGAAAATATTGGAAGATCGTGTAATCTATTGTAAGATAATATGGATGTATTTTTTTTAACACCAGGATGTGAATCAATTAAAATTTTTAATGAAGTAGCAGATCATATAATTAATAAATAATAAATTAAACGTGCTATTATTATTGAAGGTATAGTACTAGCAACACTTATTGATGATGAGTAATTAATCAATTATTTAATTGCTTTAGTCCCATTTTTACATACAGTAATTTGCTGTAGAGTTACTCCTAAATAAAAAGCTGATATGGTTAGATTAGTTAAAAATTCACTTGGTAAAATTACATTAGCTGTTGGAGATGGTGCTAATGATGTAAATATGATTTAAGAAGCACATATTGGAATAGGTATTTATGGATAAGAAGGAATGAGAGCAGTCTAAGCTAGTAATTATGCAATTGGAGAATTTAAATGTCTATGGAAATTAATATTATATCATGGAAGATAAAACTATATACGTATTTCTGAGATGATCTTGTATTTCTTCTACAAAAACATTATTTTTACCATTCCATAATTTTATTTTGCATTCTTTTGTGGACATACTGGAACAAGTGTTTTTGATTAATTGTAAATTATTATTTTTATACATATAGTTTTGTGTCATTTTACAATACCGTATTTACATTCTTACCTGTAGTAATAAGAGCAATTTTTGATGAAGATGTTTTTTATACATCTAAAAGAAGATAAACACTTTTAGGAAGTAGAAGAGTCAAAGAAGGGGAATAAGAAAATGATATTTTAAGATAAAATTATCCTCTTTTATATTATATAGGATAAAGAAATACAGTATTTACAAGTGAAAAGTAATCAATTACTATTAATTAGATTCTTTAAATGGTTTTTTATAGGAGTCTTTTAAGGATTAGCCTGTTTTTTTTCATTTTATTTTGAATTAAATGACACAACTTTTATTAAACAAACTGGTCTAAATAATGATTTTTGGTTTTTCAGTATGTCAATGTCGACCGCCATTATGATTGTAACTTAATTCTTTATAATTAGCTTGTAACTTTGAAATTAGCCTTGAATACTTAATTTTGGACAATAATTACTTGGGTTGCTTATCTTGGTACAAGCTTAGGCACCTATTTTGCATATATGTGGGTCTCAAATATAATTCCTCAATCATCAATCTATGGTACAACGAGGATGTTATTTTCGAGTCCAGCATTTTATTTAAGTCTTGCATTATCTGTATTATCCATGTTTATTCTTGACTTATTAATGTTCACAATGAAGGTTTCAAAAGACACTCTACTTAATTATATGAAAAGATAAGCTAGATCATCATAAAATTTAGAATTATCTAAAATTAAAAAATTATCAAACAAAAATGATGACAACAATGAATTAGAAATGCCCATTTTTAGGTTATAGTAACAAAAGAGCCTAATAAATTCTAGTTTTGGGGGGGGAAGCTAACCAATTATATCAAGGAATAGAGAAAATTCAAATTTCTATTTATGAATTTAATTTAATAAAGTATATTAATTTATTTAAATGTAAAATCTAATATTTAAATTTCTACATTCTATATTTCTTCGATTGCCAAACTTTTTGTTTAAAAAAAGATGTTAATTTCTTCAAAAATAATTTAAGTGTAAAAGTAATTTATAATTAAAAATTATTCTGTTATTTAATATGGTTGTTTATTATTAATGTTATATTGATTACTTTATTTTATATAATAAAAAATTTGTATAAATTGAGAATTTCAAAAATTTATTAATAAATTATAAATTTGGATACAGAAGCTGATTCACAAAATGAATTTAAACTTAATTTTACTTATCTATTTATCTTAATTCTACTTGATAGAATAAATTAATAATGATATAATTTTAATCTTTCATTATAATGAAGTCTAATTTACCATAAAAATCGTTATAATAGATATAGATAATAATATTTTTGTTAATTAAATATTTATATGCTTTAATGATTGTGTTTTTAAATAAATAAATAAAAAAATTTAGTTTTAAAAATAATGAGTTTAAGAAGATTGAGAAGTGGAGGAGTACATGCAGATTCTGAATAAGATTATTTAAATGTATATTATGATATCATTATTTAATTAGAAAATTACCAAAGTGGAAAAACAACAAAAAAGAAGAACATATGTTTAAGAAACTGAAACTTTTGAAAGTTTTATTATGAATTCTCAATTTACATTTGATAGCTTTGGAGGAAATCAAATTTTAAAAACAACTTAACAATCTCATTTCATCCTAATTATGATTGATGATTTGGCTCTAAGTCCAAAAAGACTCTAAAATATGATTGAAAACAGTAAGTTAATGTTGTTTATATGTTTTAGTAGATAATTGTGAAACAATGACACAGAGTACAAATGATGATTCATTTGTTTGGAGCTCTCAATCAATGAATTATGACTGCATTATACATAATTATATTGTAGGCTAAGTAAATCATTTATTTAATATATGGATAATAAATACAACTGCTATAAATTACACATTTAAATGTATGAATTAATATTATTATTTCTTAAGAGTGCTATTTTAAATTGTTTGAAGCCTAAATTTGTGTAAACAATGAAAGAAATGAAATTTTTAAGGGAGTTTATGAAGAAATGTAATATTATAATGATAAGGTCCAGTAATTTCATATAAAGGAAAATGATGAAGTATATAAATTATTTGAAATAATTAGGTTTCACCAAATCGAAAATAGATTAATACCTTTCAATAAATTCTAAAATTTTTAATTGATTCAACAACGAAATGATGAAAGCACTTATGATAATAGATTGTTTTGTTTATTGTTTATGTTAAATATTAAAAAACGTAAAAATTTATATAAGAATATTACCAAAAATGAGTTAGATTGTAAAAAATAATTAATAATATTAAAATAAATGGCAGATCAATCATAAGCTGAATATTTGAACTTAAAAGTTAAATCACAAGATGGAGAAGAGGTTTTCTTCAAAATCAAGAAATAAACTTAATTCAAGAAATTAATGGATGCTTATTGCTCAAGATAAAATGTAATTATGAAGTAAATATTTTAGCTTCAAATCTAAAATGTGAGATTCTTATTTGATGGAGAAAGAATATTGGAGACATAAACTCCTGCTGATGTTAGAATTATATTATATTTATTAGATTGGAATGGAGACAGGAGATGAAATTGATGTAGTTATTGAACAAGTTGGAGGTATGAAATGTGTATGAATAAATATATATTATTTTATAATATATATTTTTTATGTTTATTTTCTTCCTATACATTATTGGAATTGTCTTCTGTGGAGATGTTAAACTATATAGCAAATATGACACTTTGTTATAAGATAAGTTGTTAGTATCTTAAATGTAATACATTAGATTGTTACTAAGAATGGATTAATTTACAAATATGATTTAAAGTATCAACAAATTAGATGGAGATCAGAACTAGGTATATCATTATAATCAGATGGCATATAGAATGGAACTTACTTTATGAAACCATATAAGGATGGTTCATTTCTATTTTATGATGATGGATTCTATGTAACAAGATCATTTTAATTAGGAAATACCTTCAGAAGATTTAGATATATTGTTTAAAACTTGCAGTATGTTTCAAAATTCATTGTCCTATAATAATGAGTTAATGTATTTTTTAGATATTGCTACAGGAAACATAAAAGAATTGACTCAATATGATATTTAATAACTCTTAGGTTAACCTAAAATGTATGAAAAAGGAGTGCTAATACATGTTAAATAGAAGTTTATTTCAGATTTGGAGTATGAAGACTCCCAACAACATAATTCTAGAATATAAATTAATTTTTTACTTAAATATTTACGTGGAGATTTAACTTAAGCAAAACATTCTAATTCTACTATAATTTATAAAACTAATACTGGAATCTAAATTCAATGGGCTAATAAAACTCTTGATCTATATTTAGATGATGATGTATTTGAAATATTTGAATATACACCAAATTAAGGGTTATACTCAATAGTATTTTCTAAAGACCATACTAAGAGTACTGGTTTAACTGTAATGTCTATAATTAATAATCAATATCAATGTGAAAATGAGGGATAATGTTAATTTGATTCTAATTCTAGTTCACATGCTTTAGGAGTTTATAAAAATACCCAATTTAAACAATGCTTAAATTAATTCTACAAGATTAAGTTTTAAACTTAATTAGTCTTATATTAATAGGAAAAGACATCAGAAAAAGTAGAATAATGTTAGGCAGTTGAAAATTACACTAATCAATTTATAACAATATTATTATTATCAATGGTGATCGCTTACATTCCATTGCTTGCATCAAAAAAACAAAAGCCTAAAGAGGTTGTTATAGTTAAGGAACCCCAAGTTTAATATATATACATAAAGTCAAAGGAAATATAAATTAATAAAGAACGCATTCTTGGAGTTGGAATTAATGGAACTTATGTATATGAAGGCATGTTTCAAGGTAAGGTAGTAGCAGTCAAAGAAATTAATCTAAAGAATCTACAAAACAAATATTTAGAGAAAGTACTTGAAGAGTCAATATCTAAATAAATGCTTTTAAATTCTCCTTAAATAATTAAATTATTTTTTTTTGAGAAAAGAAATGATTTTCTTTATTTGGCTATGGAAAAATGTATGTTAAATCTTAGAGAATTTATTAAATATGAATCAAGTTAAAAAATAAATGAAGCTTAAAAAATCAATATAAAATAAAATCTTTAAAATCCAGAATTTTATAAAGAAATCTTCTTTGATCTATTGAATGCTTTATAGATTTTGATAGAAAATAATACTTAACATCATGGTATAACTCCTGATAATGTTTTATTCAGTTAAGATTTAAAAATAAAATTAGCTGATTTTGGTTTATCAACATTAACAGATTATTATTAAGAAAATCCTAATGATAAAAAAGTAATCAAGAAAATTAATTATTCACTTTTATAATAGTTAGGTTTAATTTATTATTTCTTTTTATCAAAAGGAGATGATTTCTCATAAAAGTAATACTATTTATATTTTTAGATAAGTTATCGATATGAAATTTCTTATGGAAAGATTCAAAAAATTTAATATCAAAGAATTGGAAACCATAGATTTATTATTGAAACTTATATTAGATTAATCTATCACAAACCTTTAATATATTGTTACACATCCATATTTTTGGACTAAATAAAAGAAACTATCTTTTATTTGTGAATTTAGTGATTATGTTGAAACATACCCTTTACCAACTGATCAAATATCAATTCATGATAGATTTATATCAAATTCAGTTTTTAAAGATAATTGGGGTATAAGATGTGGTATGATACTCAAATGTTAAATTAGAGGATACGATCAGACATAATCTTAATAACTTATTAGAGTAAAATTAATATTATAATATAGCTAATCCGCAATACAAAGAATCATTATCACTAACTTACAGAGGATTGTAAATTACTTTTAGGACCAACTGATGAAACTTGTTTTGATTACTGGAGCAAACAGTTCCCAAATCTTTTCTTTACGCTCTATCAACATGCCATAGAAAATGGTCTCAATCTATTAAGCTTGAAATGAAGACCATCAGTAGGATATTACATTTACTAATATAATAAATGTATTTTCTATAAATTATAAATCGATATTATTAATTTTGTTTTCTTATATTTAAGTATAGTATTTTTAATTAATTAAATAATGATAATATCAATATTTAATTTTATTTATATCATAAAAGTTGATCCAGTCAGCCAGTTTATCAGGAATCTAGATTTTCTATTATATTTATCGATCTTTAAAAGAAAGAATTCCAATATCTTCATCAATAAGTGTTTATTTCTCTATTTCTAAAACTGTAACTAGATTTAAATATGGATCAATTAAAAACTAACAAATTTGAAATGATCAAGTCTCAACCCTACTGAATGATATTTTTTTATCTTATTTTATAATTTAACTACACAAATTAAAATATAAATTCTAGAATTTTCAGAGAACAAATTAATAAATGTTAATTTTTGATCTATTTTTAATTTGATGTTAATTATAAAGGACTGCCTTAATAATATTGCTTTTCCATTTTTTAGATCTTCATCTAATGAAATTGTGGATAATAATAGGAAATTAAGTTATGCAATAATTTTTGCATTTAAATAATAGGAATTGAATATTACTTATTCTATAATGGTTTTTACTTAATTTTCTTTCTTTACCACATATAGAGATGCATATGTTTCATCTTATTGACAAAACTTTCTTTTTTTGGCTCCAAAAAATAATTGATTATTAAGTTAATATGTTGAAAGTTGTTTTTTTGTTTTTTATTGCAAATCATAATTGAGTTGAATAAAATAATTTATAATAAATAAAATATAATAGAAATCATTTTTTTTTAATTTTTTTACTCATAAAAAAGTTTAATTAATTTAAAGGAATAAACTCAAAGAGGAATAGATTAAAGTTTAGCTTTAATTTAAATTAATTATTAAAATCAAGATTAGTTCCTGTTTATATTATTTGTTGAGATATAATTGATTAGTAAGAGTATTTTGATAGAATTCTAATTTTATTTAATTAAACCGACATTAATTCTAATATTATATGATCAATCAAAGGAGAATTCGCTTTTTATTAATATATTTAAATATAATAAAAATATAGTATTGCCATTCATTAAGTTAAAATATAACTATATAAATTGAAAATAAATATAATCATATCTTCCTTCAATTTGCCTCAAATATTGCAAAAAAAGCACTAGATGAAGTTAATTATAGCAATTATATGATTAACTTATTAGTTCCTTCTTTTCTATAAATTCATTCGAAATTAAAAACTTGGTAACCTAATATTATTTATATGTCATACTTTTAATAGGATGGTCTTACTCAATTAAATATTTATAAAAAAATATTGGATGATGCTAATTTTTTATGAATCCAAGTTTCAATAGAGGGACATTGTTGATTACAATTAAAAGAAGTTTTGTTTTATAAATATGTAAATTAATACCAAAAAATTTATAGTTTAGAAATAATTAACTGAAATATAATTTACTTTATATATTAATTATTTTATTTAAAATAATGCCTAAATTGTGAATAGTATCATCCAAAAAGAGATCTATATATATTTAATAAACATGAAATACATTCACAATTTTGGAAACAATATAAAATTTAATATAAAAAATAGGTCATATTTAGGATTAAATCTCCTCAAATTAGTATTAATGTGTCTAATTCGATTTAAATGATTAATATTATTTAATTTAATAGTCAAAAATTAACATATCAAGAATTGTTATTCACATATTGTTTGGTTTTTTTAATAGAGATACTAATGATTGATTTCTAAATAACATTTATGGTTTTTATCGAGTTATTTTGAAGGATAATTGTCTGTGTCTTTATGTTGAAACAGAACCTGTATGAATTGAATGAATTGCATGCATTGATTAGGATTTGATTCTGAATTAAATGGTTTTTCTGAATTTCTCTTCTAATTATTACAGAACTTCTTTTTTTAAAACCAATGCTTGTTTATTAGAAAAGTTTAATCCTTTGACAATATCATAGATGGACTTAATATCAGAATTAGTTTTCATTATTATAAATATTTATGTAATTTTAAGGGGTCTTAAAGTATATAGACAAAGTTAGATCACTAAGAATATTTCAATCAGGAATACCTTAGAAGATAATTTGGTTATGTAAATATACTTTAATAAATTAAGATGGAACCTACAGGTTTATCTAAACAATATTGCCATAAGTTCAATCAATAGCCGTACATTTATTATGGAAATCAAATTTAAAAAGGCAATATGGAAATGGATGGGCATTAGTGACAGGAGGAGGTGATGGTCTTGGAAAAGCATATGCAAAAGAGTTAGCAAAAATGGGATACAATATAATTATTATAGGTAGAACATAAGAAAAATTGGATTAAACTAAATAGCTGATCCAAAAAGAATATAATGTGTAGATGGAAACAATTTAATTTGATTTTGATACAAGTAGTGAGAATGCATACAAATAATTACACTAAAAGATAGTAAGAATAGGTGAAATTGCTATTTTGATCAACAATGTAGGAACTTTTGAAATGCATCCATTTGAATAAGAATAAAAAACTAGTACTTTAATAAATGTTAATATTAATGCTTGCACTTATTTAAGTTAAATACTAGTACCAAACATGAAATAGAGAAACAAAAAATCTTTGATATTATTTATTGGTTCAGAAACAGGAGAAAGTCCACATAGTGGATGTGCAATACAATCTTCGACTAAAGCCTATATTGGAAATTTGGCTAGATCTTTGGCAATTGAATTATCACCAAAAATTGATGTAAGAATTGTCACTCCAGGACCCATTGCTACAACTCTTTTAGAGTAGAACAAAAAGTATGTTAATTTCAAAACGAAATTATTCATTTGTACTCCTGAAGAAGTTGCTTAATAATCTTTACGTAAGGTAACTATCCAAACTCATATCATTGGTACATGGAAACATGGATTATTGTAATATTTATAAAATAAATAAAAAAATTGATTTAATTAATGCAAACTTAACCAGGAGTATTAGATTTATCAGCATACAATCTACCTAAAAGTGATTCTCTATCAATAAGAATATAAGAGAACTTTTCTCTTTATGGTGTTAGATATACTTAATTAGTTGTAGTGGCAATTGCAATTGGAGGGTATGCTAAATTAATATTTAAAGACTTACTGACTTCGCAGTTTTGTTGACACTCTTTCTTAGTTATTTAGGGTATTATTGTGTTATTAAAATGAAGATGGGCATATATAATGAAATAAAGTTAGATTTTAGATTATTTACCTGATTTAGGTTTAATTAATACTCAAGATAAAAAGATGATACTTTTACTTCTATGTAACATGAATTGCATTAAATTTAGTTAATATTTTATTTATTTTGGCTCTTTCAGGTCCACATATATTGACATATGTGGGACTTGGATGTTTAATTGTAATTGTGCATGCGTCCTTATGGAAAAGTCCTTCAACTTTACCTGGATCAGACATTTAATCAGAATTCGACAAAGTGTTAATACAAAATGATGTTGAATTAATTAATCATTGAAGTATATAGATCATTATATTAATTCACTAATCATATTTCCATATGCAATTTTGTCATTTTGCATCATGTGAATAGGAAACTAGGATATCTGGACTTTATCCAATTCTATTTCATTATCATACATACTAACTGTACCATCTTTTCGACCAACAATTAAATATTAATTAAATTGCATAAATGAAATCCCATTACATTCTATTGTAATAATATTTAAATGTTCAATGTAATTTCTGATCACAATTTATGAGCACATCATTATAATTTATTCTTGATTAGTCTTACTAAATTATATTTGGCATTATTCAATTGATCTAAATCTATAACTATCCATTAAATAATATTCAGGAGTATCATCAATTACATTAGTAGCTTTCTTAATTATAAATTCCTCTTTTTCTTTATAATGCAAAATTGAAACCTTTTAATTTCCAGTACTATAAGCAATTAACTTATCCTTTATATCAATAGAAATAATAGCAAAATCTCCTCTCTCTTTAACTATTTCATGCATTTTAATTTCATTTAAACCAGTACAATAATACAATTATCCTTATTCATTGCCAACCAAAAAATAATTTTTAGAATTAGCTACCAAAGCACTTACACTCTTTCCAACTTAGATTTAACCAATCAATTAAAAATCTTTAAAAATTCTACAATAACCATCTGAATATCCAGCTATTATACAATTTTTATAATATGAAATTTATTAACATTATCTTTTTGGAACCAAAATTTCATCATTATTTATCATAATGGTTCCTTCTGATGTACCAAGAATATCTTAATGAGTACAAAGGATTTTATGTTCTAATGGAATGTTGGGTTCAATTTTTACAGTTGTTCTTGAATGTATATCCACAAACCAAATCTAAGATCGAGTTGCAACTATTATATCCTGTTAAAATATATTTGAATATCCTAATGGAATACTATCTAAAGATATAATATGTTTATCATTAAATTGATATGTGTAAATATATATGTTTGGTGAATTTGTAAACAATAGAACATAATCTTTAGTGCATATTACTTAAGTGATATCTTATGAAGTAGCATTTTCTATTGTTAAAAGAGTGCGAGCCTATTTAATATCAATATGATGAATCTTTTATCCTTATGATACAACCAAAGACTATTTATAAAATCCACTACTTTAATAGTAAGTTGGTTGTATATCTAAATCACAGTATTCTAATAATGCTTTTTGGTTCACTCTCCATAATTAATTTTGGATTCCACTAAGAGTCACAAACATTAAATCTTAATCATGACACCAATCTGTATAAATATTACCATTTCCATATTGTATTATTGTCTAAGTCAAAATTTTACCACTACTTAAGATATATATTTAAATTCTATTTTCATTTATCATTAATAAATAATTCCCACATGGAGAAACAGTAGAACAGACTAATTATCCAGCAAAATCAAATTATTTAATTAAATCCATTTTTAAATCAAATACTAGGACTTGTTATTTAAGTAATACAATTATTCCTTTGATACTATAATGTATGGCCTAAATCTAGGTAGTTAATATTAACTACTATTTATGTTAAGTATAGTAATTAATTGAAATAAATTATTCTGATGGTAAAACATAAAATTATTCTTCCTTATTCCATGGAAATTATTATATATAAACATCACTAAATTTATACCCTATAACTTTTTTAATTTTTAATTTTGGTAATTGTTATTCATCAATTATTAGTTATTTATTTTGATTTTAAATATTTAAATGTTGATTAGGAATATTTGCTTTAGGAGATTATTTTGGGCTTATTTATTATTATTATTATTATTATTAAGTTTATTATTATTATTAATTAGATTATTATTTTTATTAATTAATTTTTTTATTTTCTTTCCCTTATTTTATAGGTTTTTCTTTTTCTAATTTTTATTTATGTGGACTCATTGATTCCTAAATGACATCAATTAATTAATTTATATATGGTTTATCTATTGGATGAGTTAACATTGTTTAATGTAAACCATTTGTATCCCAGATGAAAATAAAATCATCAACAAAACTGATAATTTATGATGAAATTACTAATTTTTTAACCTTCTATTAATATACTTATTTAATAGGATTACCAGTCTCATCACTTGTAAACAAATAATCATATACAACTAATTAATCTTTGTTATTTGCATTAAAAACATAATTATTACAACTTTTAATATAAACACTATTGGATATTAATTCTTATAGAAAATTTAATTGTTTATCGAATCTTTTAATGTTACCATTACTTACAATATGAAGATGTTCATCATTACAATCAATAGAACTGATTGGGATATTCAAATGATATTTTTCTGTTAAATGATCAGATGAATATAATTTAATATGAGAACTACTTGCTATATAATAATATTCATTAAAAAATCCATTAAATGCTATTTGTTGGTTATTTTAATTATATTTAATTTGATGTTAGTGTTGTTTGATAATTAGTAATTTATTATTCAAAATAAGAGTTTCATTTTCATGAGTTATTAAAAACAAAGTATCATTTGAATTTCCACTCAAAGCCAAAATAGGATGTTTTGTATCTATTTCTAAAATAACAGTATAAGTTTATAATTCAAAAACTCTAATGTATCCATTATCAAAACCAGCTATAAATTAAGGTTTTGTTTATAAACCACATAATGATGATGCTAAACCATCAAGACATCTAAATTAATATTCTAATGATAAGTTTTTATTCCATATTTTAATTTCATGATCCATAGCAGATGAAACAATTTTATCTTATACTATAATTAGATCCAATATATTCTATTAATGAGAATGTACCAAATATTTAATAGTTTTATCATCTACAATTCCAATAGATTTATCTCTAAATGCACATACTAGTTTTTATCTACTATCACAACCTATTACTTCAACTTCACATTTAATTTCTCTAACTAATTCACTAAAATCTTGCTTCCACAATTTAATTCCATCTTTATGTGTAGTTACAACATGAGATGTAAATTTATTCATTGTAGTAATTGGTGATTCTGAAATCTACCAAACACCAGTTAATTCTTTTTCTATAAACTAAAAAACTCGACCTCTTTTACAACATCCCAAAATTCTTTTATCCTGTATCAATACATCAGTAAAATCAGTTTCTCTTGCGTACTATCCCAAATATGGAGAATGACCTTGAAGACAAGCATCTTTGATATGCCAATACCTAATATTCTCTTTACCTACTGATATGAAATTATCTTTATCTTGTATTTTAAATGTTGATATATGAAATGGTGATGCTTATTTAATAACAATAGTTTCATTTCTAATCAATAATAACATTTAATGTTTATCATCACTTGCTAATACAATTAATGTATCATCTAAATTTTATATAAATTTTGCTTTGTATCCTTCTAATTTATAATGATTCAGTTTTGAACAAGTAGTATAATCAAAAGTTAAAATTTCGGAGTCACAAGCAGCTATCAATTCATTCTTATATTTTGTTATTGATTATATTTCACTTGTTGCTGAACAAAACTTTTATTCCTTTTCTGACATTATCACTATTGTTTTATCACAAGGAAAAGCAAAATAATTATCATCTAAAAATATTACATTTGCTTAATGTTTTGGTGTATATCCATGAATATGTTTTAATTTCATTATTGATTAAGGTTTGCTTTTGATTTCAACTTCTTATTGTTGTTCTATTATTGGTTCTCTTATATCCTATTTCATAGGAGATACTCTTTCTTAAGGTAAAGGAATTTCTTCCAAAGGAGCTTATTCTTGCTTCTTACCTTTTGCTTTTAAAATACCTTTTAAAGGTGCTAATTTAGGCTTAACATGCTTAATTAAAACCCGATGCACACTATTTAATTGACAATCTGTAGGTAACAATTATTCTTCATTTGAATTATAAATATTTTTAACAGCAATATTTCCACTAATATTTAATTAAGTTATCTCTGTAAAACTATAAAAACTTTTCAAATCCACAACAATTGTACCCCAATTTGGTAATCCTTCACAGGGTTGATTAATCTAATTTTCATGTGGGTAAGAAACTTGTTTAAACAACTATTTTTAAAAATAATTCAAATTACATTACTAATTGAAACTTTAAAGTTCAACCCCTTATTTTAATAATTTATCGAAATTATAAACACACCTGTAGAAGGAACTTAAATTTAAAAGTGAAGCTAAAATAAATGATTATTTAATTACATAATTTTGTCTCAAATTGACAGGAATAGTAAGCTAAGCCACTGTATTCATATTTCCATCTAAATATAATACACGCTTCTTTAAGTATCGATCTTACTTCATGTAAACCTTTCCTTATTATTCAGGGTGATACTATTTGAGAATGTCAACACACACCATTTAATTCAAATTTGTAATTATAATATTAATATTATATATCATAACAACTCTTTTCTTCTTCTGCATTTCAATTTTGGCACATCATTCAACCATTTCTATGTTATGGAAACTATAAAAACTACATTAGATGGTCTCAATTCTTTTTCTCTTGCTTACAAAGATTAATGTTCTACTTAATCCATATTTCCAAATATCTATTTAATATGAAATAGTGTTAATTCAGCAAATAGGAATCCATATTTTAATCTTATAGCTTTCTAATCTTTCAACAATGCTAATCCAACTTAACATATTAAATCTTAATTTTCTTTATCAATTCCTTCAACTATTCCCATATATTATCTCCTAACTTATGTTCTTCTCTCTTCTTATCTTAATTACACTAATTCATTTTTAAGAATTCTATATTCATTTATTAATGGACTCAAAAACACAGTTTCAACTCCTTATTTTTCAGCTAAATCCACTTTAGGACAGGATTCAATAAATTCTAAATCATTATCAAAAGTAACTAAATTAACAACAGGTTGTCTATCTGAATCTACTTTGATTCCTCCCGTATAAACAAATTTCACCTTCTTATGTTATTCATGAGGATAAAGGCCTCCCTTGAGATGACATAAATTGTCAGTTTTTAAACTATCTGGATCAGGTTCAGGATTAAAAAGAGGCTAAAATTTAGCATCTAATGCAGGTAGTTACAAAGTAACTGCCTTAGCATTAACAGTTTATTTCAAAACTTCATTAATTACATTTACTTTCTCTTATTCATCCTCACTGAAATGAGGAGATGCCTTACCATTTTCATCATCTGATATTGTAATTACTACAGGGTTTGGTTTAACTCTTTTTGCGGTAGGAAAATCTCCTCCACCACCATTTTCATTATTATTATTATTATTATTATTATTTCTATCAAATCCTCTATCTCCTCTATCAAATCCTCTATCTCCTCCTCTATCAAATCCTCTATCTCCTCCTCTGTCAAATCCTCTATCTCCGCCTCTATCACCACCTCGACCTCTTCCTCTTCCACGACCTCTTCCTCTATCACCATTTCCATTTGACTAATGATTATTCGAGCCCCATCCATTAGATTATTATTAATCGTTATTACTACTTCCCCATCCGCCATTTGATTATTATGGAGCATCAGAGCTACCCCAACCACCACTTTAAGCAGGTTGTTCAGTAGCAGTAGATCCCCATCCTCCATTTTATGCTGGTTATTCAGTAGCTGTAGATCCCAATCCTCCTCCATTTTAGGCTGGTTATTCAGTAGCAGTAGATCCCCAACCTCCACCTGCAGCAGGTTATTCGGTTGCAGTAGATCCCCAACCTCCACTTTATTAAGGCTATTCAGTTGCTGTAGATCCCCATCCACCATTTTAAGCAGGTTATTCAGTTGTTGTAGTAGATCCCCATCCTCCTCCAGTTTAAGCTGGTTATTCTGTAGCTGTAGATCCCCAACCTCCACTTGCAGCAGGTTATTCAGTTGCAGTAGATCCCCAACCTCCACTAGATGCAGGTTATTCTGTTGTAGAAGATCCCCATCCTCCACCACCTTAATCATTTGATGATCCTCCCCAGCTTCCTCCATTATCATTATCTCTGCCTCCTCTAAATCCACCTCTTCTATCTCCTCTGTCTCCTCTTCCTCTAAATCCGTCTCCTCTACCTCTATAACCTTCTCCTCCTCTATCTCCTCTTCCTCTAAATCCATCTCCTCTTCCTCTAAAACCATCTCCTCTTCCTCTAAAACCCTCTCCTCTTCCTCTAAAGCCTCCTCTATCTCCACGATCTCCTCTTCCTCGACCTCTACCTCTCTGTCCATCTCCAGATCCTCCTCCACCCCAAGAGTTTCCATTTTATTGATCTGATGAACCTCCCCAGCCTCCGCCTGATGAAGTTGCTTATTCAGTTGTAGATCCCCAGCCTCCACCTGATGAAGTTGCTTATTCTGTTGTAGATCCCCAGCCTCCACCTGATGTTGTTGCCTATTCAGTAGTTGATCCCCAACCTCCACCAGATTATGGTTATTCCTGAGTTGTAGAAGATCCCCAAGCTCCTGAGGACTATGCAGGTGGTTCAGGATTTGATGATCCCCAACTTCCAGACTATTAGGGTTGTTATTCTTAAGTAGAATTTCCCCATCCATTAGATTATTTGGCTGGTTATTCAGTTGTTGATCCCCAACCACCAGTTTATTAAGGTTGTTATTCAGTAGCTTATTATGGTGGCTATTCTGTTTTACTTCCCCAACCATCAGATGCTTATTTAACTGATTAATCAGTAGAATTTCCCCATCCTCCAGATTGTGCTGGTTGTTCTGTTGTAGTACTACCCCATCCACCTGATTGGGCTGGTTATTCATTCGTTGAAGTACTTCCCCAACCTCCTCCAGCATTATCTTTATTATCCTTATTATCTGAATTTCCCCAAGAGTTTCCTTCTGTATTACCTCCCCAACTATTTCCTCCTCCATTATTATTATTTGAGTTGCCACCCCAACTTCCACCATTATCTCTTCCACCTCTATATCCTCCTCTTCGTTCACCTCTGTCTCCTCCTCTATCTCCTCTGTCTCCTCTTCCTCTAAATCCTCCTCTATCTCCTCTAAATCCATCTCCTCTGTCACCTCGTCCTCTAAATCCATCTCCTCTTCCTCTAAATCCATCTCCTCTGTCACCTCTACCTCTAAAACCACCTCCTCGATCTCCTCTATCTCCTCTTCCTCTACCTCTTGGTCGATCTGATTAAAAATTATTATCTGAGCTTCCTCCATTTCCCCAAGATGTTGAACCTCCTCCCCAAGATGATCCTCCATTGTCTCCAGTTGATGTACTTCCAAAACCTGTAGTTCCTGATCCCCAGGCATTATCATTGTTTTCCGCTTTAGTTTCTCCCCAAGATGATTATTGCTACTATTATTGGTTTCCCCAACCTCCTGATTCTGCTGCTGTTCCATTTTAACCATTGCTTTCTTTGTTCTCCTTTTTTTCATCCTGCCCCAATTAAGGCTCTTAAGATTTTTTCACTTCATCTACTTACCATCCACCTGCATTTTATTCACCACCCCAAACTGGAGTGGAATCAACTGGTTTAACTTCACCTTCTTCAAGGCCCTTAACATTCCAACTCATATGAATATTTAATTAATTAGTGGGTGGACCAATTTTTAGATTGATTTATGTTAATTTTATGAAGTGAATAATTGGGTATTTTTTATAAAATGGCTTGTTTTAGATTTCTTGATAGATTAAATATACATTATTTTAATGTTTAACAATAAATATAAAACAATTGCATCTTATTCATTAATATTTCTTATATTTATTATTGCAATTTCCATATTTAAATTAATCCTGAAATTAATTTTCCTCATCAAATTATACCTAAGCAACAGTACTCATTTGTTTCAATAGATCATCATCTACATCTATTTTCCTTTGACAATTCTTAATGTGATCTTCATAATGCTCATTTTGTAAGATGTGTAATGAATTATAAGGACATATCTTATATAGATGACCTAAATTAAGAAGGATTACTAACCAAACTTTTATTTGTCTTCACAGCCAGATGATAGGTGAAACCACAATTGACTAAAGGGCATCAAATGATTAGGATTGTAAGGACAACAAACTTCTAAATTCTTCTTTTTTAATTTGCAGGCTTTTTTCATTTTCTTAAATAATATTCAATTAATGATTTTGGATATTTGAATTGCTCTAGAATAATCTCAAAAATTATAAAACTCTGGATCAATTAAATTTAATTTATTGATTTCATTAAGTTGCTCTCATATTGATAAGTAGTCAAAAAGAATCAAATATTCTATAAAAAAATAAATATTTAAATTGTTTTATTTAAAATATATATTATAAATAGAATTATAAATTTTAAATGATTTATTAATTCTTATGATATTTCAATTTACTAAGATTATGCCAATTATTATAATTTGAAGAATGAATTCTTTTGAAAGAAACTATGCAATTTGTTTTGAATAGTCTTAAAATCTATAACATTATTAACATGATCCTGTTGTATAATTATTACTTGACCAATGATATTGACCAGCAGTTTAAAAAAAACACTAATCAGCATTTAAAACACTAGAATCTGGAGGATTTATACAATCAGTTTAATTCCAATAGCATGGAGTTATAACATTTATGGATTTCACTATAAAATGACATTAAGAATTAGTTGTAAAATTTGAGCATTCATAACTTGAGCATTAGTTCTCATTCCATTAACACATTCCAGAGTATATTTAACAATAAACTTAATTTAATTTTTCACATGATGAAAATTTTTCACAAATAGTTCCTGTATTTATACAAAATTCAGGGCAACTATTTAAATCAAAATTGTCACAATTGTAATCTATGCAGGAATTTCCAGAAACCCATGAACATATCTAATTTTACAACTAGCATTCCTAAACAGTATCTCCTTTTAAATTTGCACATGAAGTAAAGGGCACACAATTATATGAAGAGTAATCAAATTAGCAATAATTTTGGTACGAAAGGCATTCAGGTTGAGAACTCATTGAATAACAATCAATATCAACACATAAATTCTAACTTGTATTCCATCTACAACTCATTGATGATATGCATTCTACTTAAAGTTAATAATCTGAGCATGAACATTCATTCTTAATATTCACAATCCATCCAAAAGATGAAACAAGCAATATTGACACAATACTGAATTTCATTGTGTTATTTTATTTAATCTATAAAATAAATTTAAATTAAATTTAATTTATCTAATATTACGTCATTTTTGGTTGGTAATGTCAAGCATTTGCACTTATTTATTTAATAATATAATCAATCTATCTATTAAAAGCATTCCTTTTAAATAATTTTTTCTTCAGAAATGCGTTAAAATTAAATCTTAGTAATATTATTGAAGATTTGATATCAACTTACTAATTCCAGAAATATAGAGATATATGTATATTAAAGAACAGTATAATTGTAATACATAAATTTATCTATTTTAATATCTATTTTATTATTAAAAATTAATGTAGGGAGATATTCTGCAAAGATTAATTATAATTTTACAATTCAAAAAATATATAAAATCAAAATATTAATGATACAATTTAATCCTTTTTCTATTAAGATGGAGCAATCATAATTTTGATCTTTATTTACTCTTTCTAAGATTGATTGTTCAGAGACATTATCAACCATTGTAATCTCAGCCTAAATTAATAAATCCCAATTTTTTGCTACATTAGATTTTTTATTCATTCTAATAATAGAAATCTAGTTTTATTCAAATTGATCCTTTTATTTTTCTTTAGTTCTATTCAAATCATAGGATTATAAAGTAATGGCAAAAAAATACAAATAATTAATAAATTAAAATATATTACTATCTTTTTAATTCATTTTTGTGTAATTTTTTGTTACTCTATTCTAAATATATCTTCTTTAATTAAATTCATATTTATTTTTGTAATAAATAACCTATATTGATATTTTATAATATTAAAGGAGTTAAATAAGTTAAATGTATGACATAAATGTGTGATAATAATAAAAATAAATAATTTAAATAAAATATATTTATAAATAACTATTGAACTGATTATAAAAGGTATTGAATTTTGTAAAAATTTGATTATTAATATTAACAATTAAACAAATAAGGAAAACTCAAAAATTAAATCATAACCATTCTCAATAAAATGAAAGATAAGTACAATTTGATGATCAGAAGGAAAATAAAAAAATAATCACCCAAAAAATTTCAAAATATCGATGATTAGTTAAGTTCACCATTAATAACGAATGAGATTCTTTTATAGAAATATCCTATCTATTGCCCAAGTGTAATCTCAATTCCTGACTCTGCACGAGAAGAACCTGGTAGTATGTTAGAATTCTTGCTTCATTTAGAGAATTCTAACTACTGTCTATTCATCTGAATATATTGATGTTGATAATATAGAGTTGTTTATATTTATTATTTCAATTATAAGCAAGACATTGTTTCAATTACAAGCTAGACATTTACTTGAATTCTAATCTTTCCTTATCAATAATATCAAATTCGTTTTTACATTGAATACTATATATTTGATTAAATATATTCAAGAAACTTATGAATATATGTTATTAAAACATAACTAGAGATAAATAATTAAATATAAAAAACTAAACTTTAAGATCTCATTTCATAAATCATCACTTTGACAATAAATCATTCTATGTAGTTTTACAATACAATGAATATTAAAGATTTGGTTGTTTTATAATTAAGTTAATAATGCGTATTATGTAAATGTTTGTATAAATAAAAAAAGACTAATAATCAAATTGAGAGAGGGAATTGAATTTCTTCTTCATTAAGTAAGAATTCTAGCATACTTCCTGGAACAAATTTTGATGATTCAGGACTTGACAGTAAACTTGAACATAAACTTTGATGTTTAGATAATAGGTCTTCATTTGTTATTTTTGGAGAACTTAAATCATCTAATTATTAATGCTTTTTTGGGGAGTGCTTTCTGATCTTTTTGACTCTTAATGAGTAATTTTTATCTTTCATTTTTGCTGACTTATTTAAGATTTATTTTTTTATAATTTATTTTATTAATTAAGATTAAAGAGTATTAGCTTTTACATTTGAATTTAAATATTTCATAATATTCTCAAGCATTAATATGTGTAAAGTAATTTAATTTTTAAATACTTAATGTAAAATGATCAAAAAAAAAAATTGTCCCCAAAATATGAATATTTTAAATATTAATACTTTTTTAAATATTCATTTCTTTTTCTATTTCTTTAATATTTTTTATTGCTCTTTAGATAAATGGATGGATAAATCTTTCAAATGATCAAATGAAATTTAAATTGGTTAAAGGAGATTATGACACACACAGATATCATTCTCAAACTCTGTTTAAATAGAATCAATATTTTTCTTTAGTTAATAAAATTCTTACTTATTGTTATTGATTTGTAATTAAAATTTCCATCATTTTTGCCTTTAATGGTAAAACATAATTAAGAAAAGGATCTACATAGTTCATCTAATCAAAAAATGGCAATTAAGTAAATTAATAAATAGCATTTATTTATAATTATATTAATGATTTCTAATTTAATCTTGATGCGAAAAAAAGCCATTTGCTAAATAATTATTGAGTGTTTTCACAGTTGGATTAAAGCCATTATAAAAATTAGTTCTAATTTTTTAAGTATATTGCACATAAAATAGTTGTTAAACCATTAATAATGGTATATATTTAAGAATGTATAATTTTATAGTATATTTTGTCAAGCAACTAAATTGTAATTTATCTATTCATATATTTATTCCAAACTACTAAAAATAAGTCATGAACATGTTCAGTTAATGGTTCTAAGTATGATTCACCTGTAATATTTAATTGAATGTCCAAAATTTAAATTACCATATTTAAAGTTCCCTAATCAATAGAATTATATTATATAAGTTATTTTAAAAGCATTATACCTTATGAAGTGGATTCATTAAAAACTAATAATTATTTTGCTATTTAAGGAATAAAATTTATTAATAATTATGGCTAATATTTTGCTATGAATATATTAATCTTTAACCAAATCATTCCCTTGATAGTTGAGAATGTATATTACACTTTAACTGGGTCAATTGAAACAAGAATATCTAAAAGTTCATAGAAAATGCAATCCATTTTTTAATCATCTGGATATGTAGTCCAATAATTATAGATATGTTATAATATTGGAAACTATAGGGTCTTGCATAACTTTAACATCTATAAGAGGCTATCAAATACAATATGTGCTGTATATTAATCAATTGGTGGAAAATGGATGTTTGACTAATCCACAAGAGATTAAAAACTTTACTCATCCAAGGTATTGTTTTTACTTGCATGAGCACATAATTTGCCAAGATTCAATAAATTTACAATACCAAATTATGAATTTAATTATTAAACATGCAATTAAAATATCTTTGTAAATGTTTCTACTTATCCTTTAGTTTATAAATATAAGTTAGTTAAAGCTATTAATTTTTAGAGTTGTAAAACTTAATTCTGGTTATTGCATTATTATTTCAATATCTTATCAATTATGATAATATACTCATCTGAATTGTATAAATCTGATGAATATTATGAAATAATAACGTATTAACCAATTATTTCAACTTATTATTATAAATATTTTAATAGCAATTATTTTAAATTATGACTTGCTTATTTGGATTATAATTATTATTTAAAGAACTTTAAAACAGCTTCTACAACTGTTGGATTATCTTAAACTATAAAATGATCCGTATTTATATTTTAAATTGGTAGATTTAATAACTATAGTAAATTGCTATAAATGGAACTATTACACATAAGTTAATTGTGTGTTTCCATTAATATTTATAAAGTATAAAATAATAGAACCTCTTTATTCTATTCTTATTCATATTTTTCATCCAAAAATTTAATTTCTATTATTTTAATTTCATATTATACCCTCTAAGTATTAAATAGAGTTGGTAAGTCTCTCTAAAAATTGGGTTATTTATGGCAAAATGATTTTTCTAATTTGTTTTGAATAAGTCTTCATATCTTTAAAAATTAAATTTAATGCTTTTAAAATATAAATTTAAGATCCTAATTAATCTTGCTGTTATAAAACTAATGAGAATCTGTCCATCCATTAAATAAGGGTTGAATCAAAGCATTACCTTTGTAATTCAAAATTTGTATGTTCACAGCAAGAAAACCTTTTAAAAACCAAATAAACTAAATGATATATATTAGATGTATGTGAGGTATATGACAACATATTTTAAAGAATTGTTTCACAATATTATATTAAATTCTATCCATCTAATTACTAATAGATATTAAGTAGTATATTTATAATGTTTGGATTGTCAGTGTGTAGTTGAAAAAGTTATGACAAATAGTCAGGATCCATCCTCATTACTTCTGTGATTATTGTTATCTTCTTTAGAAATTAAAGTTTACAATAATTTATTAAATAGGAATTTATTGCTCTTGTTATAGTCCATCCATTAATAAAGTTAAGATATCTTATTTATTTTATCTGGGCAAACTTTACCAATTCAATAGGATCACATTCTTGAATAAACTTGCAATATAATATCTTTGGTGTTTTGTGTCATCAAATATTAATTTTAAGGTTTCTTCTATAAAATTAGGTGTATGCCATAAATGTTCTGATAGTTATTGGTCTTGAGAACTTAGAATCTCTGGATTGTTCATAAACTATTCATATAATTATAAAATATTAGCCATAAATTAAATAATTCAATTCATTTTCTTAATTAAACAGCATCAACCATAATAGTAAATTACTTGTTTCCATCTATTGCTTTAAACTATTTAGCTCCGGAATCATATTTGAAAAATGTTTTCACCATATCAGAAGTTAAAACCTGAGGACATTTTCCTTATCCGAATATCAAATAAGGTTGTGAGTCTACAGCATAGCCATACAATGCTCGAAAGTCCTTAATATTTTTTATTTCTTACCGATCTACCATAAGTTTTGAATAAAAGGATAAAATGTTCTGCTTCAACTCCATCTAATTTTGATAAAATTGCCTCTCTCTCCCTTTTGTTAGGCTCTCCAGCCATACACACATATGTTATAGCATTTTTTAGAATAGTTTTATTATTTTTTTTGTTTTTCTCTACAGAAATTGATCTATCTATATCTTAACAAAAATGTGCAGTTTCTTTTTATCTTGCCATTGGAGATTTTCTATTAGCTGATGCATTGCGTTTTGATTATGGCATTGAAGTTTGAATTTGTTAAGGTTAATTATCTTAAAATAAATTTCTTTATTAATTTTATTGTTGTTGTTGTTATTAATAAAATTGATTTTATGAATTTTATTATTATTATAGTAAATATTATTGCTATGATTATTGTTATTATTATTATTATTATTATTATTATTATTATTATTATTATTATTATTATTATTATTATTATATCCTTTTTAATGAAGCACTAGGCATAAGAGGAGATTGATCTCTTTTATTAATCTAACCACTTTATTATTGTTGTTCTTTATTTCTTTATTATCTAAGTTGTTTTAACTCTTCCATTTCCTATAATTTCTTTTTTTTCAATACTTCAAATTTTTTTTGTTTTTCCTTATCATCTTATTCTTCAAATTTTATATTAAATTAATAAAATTTATTATTGTGATCCTCTTCTTCTGAAAATGCTTCCTCTTCATCTTCAAGATAATTATTATTTTGCAAACTTTATTCAAACTCTTCAGGTTTTTGATCATTTTCAACACCCGATGTTAGCTAATATTATTTAGTTGCGTTAGAATTAGCACATGTATAATTTTGTTAATATTGTTATTTCTCAAATTCTGATGATTATATTCTTTTAGTAGGTTCACTATATTTTGAGGGTTGATGAGATTACTAAAAATTTTGATATTAATCTTAGAATTTAGACTACAATTAATTTGATATATTGGATTTTTCTTGAAAATCTAAATTCTTCTATTATTCTGATAACCGAAATGATTGTTCTTAATGGTTATACTTAGATTAAATTTCATTGCTTGCAATGCTTGTTTATATTTATTCAAATTAACTCTTTTAAGTTTACAGTTTAGATTACTCAAAGTTAGATTACTAAATTTTTGATTAATCAAATTTAGAAACTTAATCTGCTTATTTATTCGGATAGAAAGACTTTGCAACTTGAGATTGATCTTCTAGTTTATAAGAGAATTCTTGATCAAGAATAGGCATCTAAGGATATTCGATTCTCTATCTTTCATATAGTTTCGATTATTGTTAAGATAACTCTAATAATTTTGAGGACATCGATTATTAAGATGACTCTATTAATGGTTCTTCATTGGATTTTGTTTACAATAGAGTTTGTTCAAATTTGAAGGTAGTTTATTTGGAAGCATCTACTTATCTACTAATTTCAAGTATTTTATTAACTTCATTTGGATTTACCTTCAAATCACTTAATGATTCAGATATTTTACTTAAATCATTCAGTTTGGATGTGTCTGCATTTGCTACACTAGTCTCTAATCTCTCGATTCTTAATTTGATTAAATTGTTATAAACAGTATCGTGATCTTATTAATTAATCTTTTAAGACTTTTATTGGATTTACATTTAGGATTCTTGCAATTCTTCTTCAATGATCTCTTAGATATCTTCATCCTATTCAAAATCTTAATTATACTATTCATCATTATCATCTTAATCCTATTATAGCTAATTAGAAACATTGTCAGGTTGTTGTTTTTTGAAATAATTCTTAGGTAAATTCTTAGTTTTCTGCTCATATTGAGAGATAAGAAAATCCAATTGTTTGTATTATTAGTCTTTGGAATCAACAAAGGAATGATAATTGATTTAGAGATTAGGGAATTCTTTTTAGAATTGCATTGATTATTCAAATTTCGAACTCTATTATTTCATTTTAGATTTATCCATCTGTAAATCAAAACGATCTGATTAAGCAGAATTATTAGAAATCAGACTCAAAGGTGTTGCATTGAGACGAGACTACTAAATAGATTGTTATTATTATTAATTAAGAAATTCCCAAACTTATAATTTGATTTTATTTCTCTCTTATTCTTATTGAAGTGTGTATTATGACTTTTCATCAGCAACTTTTTTTATTTGTTAATTCAAATAGTATTGTATTATTTTGTCTTATTCTTGTGATTGTGTTAAATCCATTTTATATTATTAAAATTAATGAGTACCGATTCAGATGAATCAGAATTTTTGATATAATACTTCTCAAATCTAATCCTTACTCCAGAAAATCAAAAACCACAATTAATAAACAATGAATACTCTTCCTAAATTTTATATGTTTTTGTTCATACAAATTAAAAATTCGATTACAAATCTTGGGGTTAAGAGTATTTTGGAAAAGCAGTGAAAATAAGTATGTTTCGAAGAACTTAAAAATATACAATA
>JPFL01000371.1:0-23004 GCA_000733385.1 Paramecium biaurelia
CTTAATTCATAGGGTTGATTATGTCAAAACAAGAAAAGGGTCTACAAGCACTGCTGGAATCTCCTTTTCTCCAAGCACAGCTGCCTGCTTTGCTAACTCTACTCAAGCAATAGGTTTTTTTATCATCATCGTTTGAGATTGAACTAATACTAATTGATGTACAAGTTGATGTAAGATCATCACAATATCCACTTCCAGACGTCCAAGTACAATATCCATAATAATTCTTAACTGATTTACAGTAATTTAATTTATAGGCATCAGTCGATAAAGTTAAAACATCAAATGTAATATCATTACAAGTGGTTAATCTTGATGTAGTAGCACAGAGAGAAAGTGATTAAATGTATGTGCATCCAATCCCTTAGAGATCACAACTTAACTAGGATAATGGAGATTAAATTAATTCGCAATAATTGGTTTCTAAAGAACAATAAGAGTCACCATAAATATATCCACATAATCTACCTGAAGATGATCTTCTCTATTAGCAATATGTTCTTTTGCTTGAGTTTGTGGATGGAGCTGGAGATGGAGCAGGATTGCTGTTATAACTAGCCCATCGATATAATTTACAATCAGAAGAAGAATTTATACAATTGTTCATACCATCAATGTATCCACAATGTTCTCCTGAAGAAATTTTCATATATGAACAAAATAATGGTTTGTTTGAAGAAACTGAAGTTGTACTGTATGAAGTGCATGCATTTTATTTAGTATAGCATTTACTTTAGAAATAAACACAATTTAGGGCCTATTTATCGCAATCTATTTGGTTATTGGCTACTGAAATACTCTCGCATGTTGCTGATGAACAATTAGAATTTCCATTCACAAATTAGCATTAAATAACCTGTGTAATATCAGTACCAATTGATGTGTTTAATTTCATCGCCTAACAATATGCTGATTTTTCTGTATTGTTACTACCAATAGCAATATAATCTGAGCATAATGGTTTAACGGTATAACATTGATTATTATATTATAAACATCCTTTATTTTTTGTATTAGGATCTTGATACAGTAATCTATTACAATCAGCAGAGTTCGTGGCTGAAACTACCTATTCACATAGTATAAAATTTGAACATTTAGAGGAACTTAAAGTAGAATAATATGAACATTGTTTGTTATTGATATCTTTGTATTGATTACACCAAGTTAATTTAGATGAATCTGTAGTAGGTTTATTGGAAGATGAATTATCTATCGTTATTGTTGAGCAATTTGAAGTTGAAACACATATATTATTAATATAATAGCACAGTTTCGTTTTAGTGTAAGATTCACACTCTAATTTGGTCAATATTTATTCACAAATATAATTGCTACAATTAATATCTCCTGATTAATAACTGCAAATGAAATTAGAATCATCCTTGAGGGCTCTACAATAAGTTGTTTTATCAGAATTATTATTTCCTTAAGCAACATAATTAGTACATATAGTTTGATCAATACAGGAAGATTATGTACTCACGAATCGACACTTCGAATGATAACTATAACAATCCTCATGTTTGGTAGGATTAGTATAATCTGGGCATAATCTGGTAGTGCAATTACTCATTCTAGTACATTTCTAACCATTTCCTAAAAATTTTGAACATGTTTCTGATGTACCAGTAAATTAATCACATGTTGTTTCTTTGGATGTGCAACCAATTCCATTCGAAACACAACCATCTAGAAAATCATTGCATTATTTATCAGTAAGTCCAGGTTGAGTGTTATCAACGCATTATTTAACCTTGCATTAAGAATAAGCATTGTTAGTAGTTAAGCCATAACATTATTACTTATTGCCGATTAATGTACTGCACTAGTATTATGTGCCATAAAAAGCTGTACAATCAGATGTCTCTTTCACACAAGAATTCAAACCATTCCAAAAGCAGCCTTTTAAGAATTTGCTACAATCTGTATTATTCGTTAATCCAGCTGCCATATCACATGTTTTAATTATGCAATTGGTAGTAATTGTAGCTCCAATTGTGTTGTAGCACCATTATCTATCGGTGCTATCTGAAATGAAACCTGTAAATTTATTGCACTGAGCTTGAGTTCCTTAATATTCAGAGCATGCTTTTGTATCTTCAATACAACCTTTACCATTGGTTCGGCAACCTTTTTAAAAGTAGGCACATTCTTCATCTGTTGTGAACGTAATGTTATCAGAACACACTCTACTTCTGCAAGGTACGGTTTCTGTTGAATTTGAATCATTCCAGCATTTATTGGCATATAGTGCACATCTATTCTGAGTTCCTTTGAAAAGTGAACAATCGCTTGATCTGTCTACACATCCATAACCGCTATAGACACAATTTGACATTACCTATTGACATGCTGAATCAGAATCATACTTATCCCCAGTTAAATCTTAGCATGATAAATTTTGACATGAATTGTTCTTCCATGAACATTTTGTGTAATAATAAGTTGTAATCCCATCTGCAGAAGAGTAATTGATGGCTGAGTTGTTTTCACATACGACTTGAGTATTAAAATTGGAGCATTTCGTCGAATCTAAGCAAGAATAATTCCACCGACATCCTACAGTGCCTATGCAACTGATCTCTTTGAGAGTCAATTAACAGCTCATTTAATTAATGCATCCATTACTGTTTGTTACACAGTCTGATTAAAAATTCTTACATTCATAATCAGTGTTGTAAGTGCTTGGAGCATCTGAACAGGATCTCCTTTAACATTTTCCATCTGATCCTCCTTTGCATTTTCCATCAGATCCAATCAATTAGAAACATATCTCCGCATTACCATCATATTCATTACATAATTTCAATTTGAACACACATCCCATCCCATCTGTCTTACATTGTTTCTATATTTTCTAGCATTATTCATCTGTCACAAATTTACTATCACTATCCTCAACACAATCCTACACTAAACATGACTGCTCATTATCATCAATTCCTTTACACAATCCATCTAAACCTATAAATCCTAAACAACTATTTTTATTTCCCTTGTAATTAGAACAACTTTGTAAAACTGTAACACATGATTTTCCATTAGTAACACAACCAACCTTATATTGATTGCAATCCTCATCTGAATTGAATTATCCATTTTCGCATATTCGACTTCTACAATTCTCTGACTTCTCTTCATATTCACAAATTCCATCTGATCCTACATAACTTGTGCAATAATTTATATAAGTATTGCATGGCCATAACTTTTATACACAACCTCTACCTGTGCTGATACATCCCTTCAAATATTAATCACATTGCTAATCTTTTGTATAAGTAATCGGAGCAGTTTCACATTTTTTTTATTAACAAAATTAACTACCCTACAAAAATTCACAAGTTCCATCTGACCCAATTAATTTACTACAATCTTGCCCTGAACTTTCATATTCCCTACATTCCCTTAATGGACTCTCTGTACATCCTTATCCTTTTGTGATGCAACCAAACCTAAATTTAGAACATTCCTAATCAGTAATCAACCCTATTCCTGCTTCGCTACACAATTCATCTCTACATTACTCCTTTCCAGAATCCCATTTACATTGACCAGATCCTAAGTTTATTTATTTCATTTACCACTCGAACTTCCTGAATTTTAACAAATATCCTAAGTCAAATATTCTCCACATTATTTTGCATCAATGCATCCATCTCCTTCAGATATACAGTAAAACGATATTTGTTAACAATCAAAGGTTGTATGGAAAAAGTAAGCAGAGCAACCTGTAAAAAATGTGCAGCTTGAATTATAGTAAGCACATCCTTTTACTTTTGAACAATTTTGAGCTGGATTCAATATACTCTTGCAAAAATTGACATTTCCACCAGAATTTCCAAAATCCCCATCAGAATCGTTATTCATACATATCTCTTCTGTACCTTCATTATTCTTGCTCCAAATACAATTACCATATTCACAATCCTATTTTCTAATAAGGGTTGAGCATTGCAAACATTAATCCAATTTCAATACACTCAAGCCAAAGCTAATCTCTATTAATAAAAAAGCCAAGACTCCCATTAATAATTTTTATAATTTCTTAATACTCTAAGATATTTTTCAATCATCTCTTTAGATATTTATTATTTAAATCAAGAGGACTTTCATGAATTCTTTATCTAAATTTATCTCAGTCTCTGCTAGTTAAGAAATTTATATAATTATTTGAAAAATTACAAAATTTTAGAAATACTACTTTATAATTTTTTATAACCACATTTTTTTAATATTATACAAAAAGATCCATTAAGTAATTTATTATACCCAATCAATACTAATATTTCTTTATCGAAAAAATATGAAAAAATTTAATAAAAAAATAATGTGTTTGGCTAATACATAAGCTAAAAGAAAGTTAAACGCTAATACTTGTAAGATTAATAACTTTAGACAATCATTTTAACAATTAGCTATTTTAGAAAATTTGATAACCTATAGAGTTTAATTCACCAACAAATACATATCGGGCTATGTAAGGTGATTAAATTCTTGTATTTAAAGGAATAAGGCCAAATATTCGGCTAAAATCAAAATTTTAAGTTAATAAAGTTGATTTAAGTTTTAAATCTGTAAGCAAGAAGTAAGATTTAAAAAGACAGATTGATTAGTTAATATATTAAGTAAACAAGTTTAGTTGGACATTTTAATCAGTTTAGAAAAAGATTGAAAATCCAGATTATTAAAATAAAAGTATATTTTTTCTAATCAAAATTTTATAAAAACTTTAGCATATATTTTCAATAATAATTTGTTTAAAGATAATGATGATGATCAGATTGTAAAAGAATTTAAATATTATTATTCAATATTTCAAAAACTCAGAAATTTTTAAATTAGTTTAACTAATATTTTCTATAAATGTAAGGAAAATGAATATATTTGTAGAAGCATTAGTATATTATGTATTGCATTGCAATTGCACAGTTTCTTTGTAACAATTATACTATACTAATAGTGTTTTATCCAAAACTTTACCTAAATCGTTAATCTTATATTATTACAAATAACAAATAATAAGCCTTTAAAAACCAAAAATAATTTGATCCATTGAAGAAAGCATAGCGAAATTATTGATAACAATAAATGAGCAGAACATTGTATATAAAATGAAACTAAGGGTTTACATTCCACTTTTCATGATAGAATAATTAATTCTATCTTATAAGAGAATGCGAATGCTAATTTAATTTCTCAATATTTGATTTTACTACAACGATAATCAATATGGAATTTTTATTAATAATTCTATAAAAATATAAAAATTCTTTTAAGTAATTTATACGAAAGAAAAATATAATAGAAATTCAATAACTAAAAATAAACAAAAAATGAATTGCGCCCATCACGTTAATAAACAAATTTCTTCGATATGTAAAGCGCCTCACAATTGTTAATGTTAAAGGCGTCTTTGTGTATTATGCCATTATTACCATGAAGTAGATGGAAAACATAAAGTTCCTATCGAAATATTTAAAGAAAATGTTATCAAGAAATTGGAAGAATACAAGCTGTAGGAGATATCGGAAGAAATAGACGTCTAGAGAATGGAGTTTAAAAAACTAATTTCTAAATCTGGAAAATAGCAGTAGAAGATTTGGAAAAAGTTTTCAGAATCACTAGAAAAAATATACCTTTTGATTAAAGAGGAAAACCAATCATACATTAATCTCATAAATAACAATGATAATTTAGTAAACTCCTCAGAAAAAGACTTAGAACAATTAGTCTAAATTTTAGAAGGAACAACGTTAAAAGATTGGATAGAATTGAAAAATTCTTATTTGAAGAAATTGAAAAAGGCCAAGCATTGGTAGACCCTAGAAAGTAAAGCTTTTAGAATAAAATTTAAGAGGAAAATGATGGAGATACAGTCATTAATTAATTCAATTTAAGATAAGGAATAAGCCTATGAAGTGAAAATAGATTTGTATGAAGTATTAGCTTCCTTAAAAGATATTGATGGGAAGGTATTTAATTTGATAATTTAAATGTTAAGAAAAGAGTTAATTCCAGATTTACTTGAATTTCTTTCAGAAGAAGAAAATCAATAGCATTTAGAATAAGAGATAAATGTTGGAAGAAATAATATTTAGAAAATTATTAATGCTATCAGAAATATGAATAAACATGACTTTAATTAAAACGACTATTCCACTGATAAATATTTGGAAACTAAAAAGAATCTTATGAACAAAATATCAGAGAATAAGATGAACTTTGAATTTTTGAAATTTTTAGTTCGCCTCACAGCAATAGATAATAAATTCATCTAATGCGGATCGAATTCGCTCAATTTATTAGTTGAAATGAAAGTTGATCTAACAAGTTAATGTTTTGAAAATATTAAAATAAAAAATACCTCTTTGGTAGGTGCTAATTTTTTAAGATGCAATTTGAGTGAATCTGAATTTGAAAATGTTGATATTAGTGGAATAAATTTAAATGGAGCTAAATTAATTAATTGCAACTGGAAAAATATGAGGATTCATGAATTATATAGATTAGATGGGCATAGTAGCGTTGTAAATTCTGTTTGCTTATCTTCTGATGGCACCAGATTAGCATCTGGTAGTGGAGATAATACTATTTGTTTATGGGATGTTAAGACTGGATAATAACTATTGAAATTAGATGGTCATAAAAGTGGAGTCCTATCAGTCTGTTTCTCTCCTGATGGTACTACATTAGCATCTGGTAGTGAAGATAACTCTATCCGTTTATGGGATGTTAAGTCAGGATAATAGATATTAGAATTGGCTGGTCATAGCTAATGGGTTTATTCAGTATGTTTTTCTCCTGACGGTACTACATTAGTATCAGGTAGTGGAGATAACTCTATCCGTTTATGGAATGTTAAGAAAGAATAATAGATATTAAAATTGACTGGCCATAGTTAATTGGTTTCTTCAGTATGTTTTTCTCCTGACGGTACTACATTAGTATCTGGTAGTGGAGATAACTCTATCCGTTTATGGGATGTTAAGACAGGATAATAGATATTAGAATTGGCTGGTCATAGCTAATGGATTTCTTCTGTATGTTATTCTCCTGACGGTACTACACTAGTATCTGGTAGTGGAGATCACTCTATCCGTTTATGGGATGTTAAGACGGGGTAATAAAAATATAGATTAGAAAGTGACCAAACTGTTTTATCTGTATGTTTCTCTCCTGATAGTACCACATTAGCATCTGGTAGTGGGGATAACTCTATCCGTTTATGGGATGTTAAGACAGGACAATAAAAATATAGATTAGAAAGTGATCAAACTGTTTTATCTTTATGTTTCTCTCCTGATGGTAATATATTAGCATCTGGTAGTGGAGATAACTCCGTCAGTTTATGGGATGTTAAGATAGCACAATAAAAATTTAGATTAGACGGTCATGATTAACCTGTTCTATAAGTATGTTTCTCTCCTGATGGTACTACATTAGCATCTGGTAGTGGAGATAACTCTATCCGTTTATGGGATGTTAAGACAGGATAATAGAAATTAAGACTAGAGGGTCTTGATTAACCTGTTCTGTCAGTATGTTTCTCTCCTGATGGTACTACATTAGCATCTGGTAGTGGAGATAACTCTATCCGTTTATGGGATGTTAAGACAGGATAATAGAAATTAAGACTACAGGGTCATGGTTAAGCTGCTCTATCAGTATGCTTTTCTCCTGATGGTAATACATTAGCATCTGGTAATATTGATCACTCTATCTATTTTTGGGATGTTAAGACAGGACAATAGAAATTAAGACTAAAGGGTCATGATTAACCTGTTCTGTCAGTATGTTTCTCTCCTGATGGTACTAAACTAGCTTCTGGTAGTGGAGATAACTCTATCTGTTTATGGAATGTTAAGAAAGAATAATAGATATTAAAATTGACTGGCCATAGTTAATGGGTTTCTTCAGTTTGTTTCTCTCCTGACGGTACTACATTAGCATCTGGTAGTATAGATAAAACCATTTGTTTTTGGGATGCTAATACAGGAAAATAACAATCTAGATTAGATAGTCATGATTAACCTGTTCAATCAGTATGCTTCTCTCCTGATGGTACTACCTTAGCATCTGGCAGTTTGGATAAAACTATCAGTTTTTGGGATGTTAAAACAAGAAAAAGAAAATTTAAATTAAGTGGTCATAGTAGCGGAGTCTTATCAGTATGTTTTTCTCGTTATGGTATATTGGCATCTGCAAGTAATGATAAGTCTATCCATCTTTGGGGTTATGAAACTGGTACAGAAACTTCACCCCTTAATAATCATGTTTCAGATACTCAAGCACAATTTTAAAGGAATTCTTAATTGGAAGATGGTATATTATTAAAACTATAATTAGCAAACACCTATATTTCAACACATATTATATCCCAATAGCCAATATTTTAAGCTTAAGGTGCTTTAATTTTCAAAGGAGAATTTTATAATTATCAAGGCTTAGATTTAAGAACGTTATTTAAATAAAGAGGAAGTCGTATTTAGGAATGAGATAAAGAATATTAATAAAAGTGAAATTGAGTATTATCAAAAACATTTATAACAATCTACAGATAACTTTAATTTTGCTCTAATATAAAGCTATGTAATATAGTATTGTTCCTTATATATAAATAGCGTATTTAATAACTATAAATTGATATAAATGAGAAAGTTATTGTATATAATTAAAAAAAAAATATATCATCAAGAAAAGTCATAACTTTATGTAAATAATAAATCAAAGGGAAAGTTAATCAACTCAAATAAATTTTATACAACAAACAATTCGAACCATTAATATTTTATATTTTCTATTAAGATTACCTAGTCTATTGTATAAAGTAAAGTTTTATTTTTAAGGTTTTTATATTCATAAATTCATAAACAAATCATCTAATGAAGATAATATCTAAATTTCACTGTGAGATATGTCAAAACTACGAATGCTGAAACAGTGAAAATAAATTGCATTTATTTCGATGTCTCTAGGGATGACAGAAAAGTATGAATTACTGATCTGTAATGCCTTAATACGTCTGGGATCATTACCATTGACATCTAACGAAAAGGGACCTATCATTGAATTATTTATCATTCTAATTCTTGACGTATAGCATAGGCTCAAACTACATTGAGGCATTACTTGTGTCTTATATTACAAATGTTTTAAAAAAGTGAATGAAGGGGGATTTTGGCAAAAGTTAAGGTTTGCTCTTTTACAAATTGCAATTTAAGTTTCTTTCATTTTTGCGATTTTGATAGTTATGTAGTGTAGTCTGATATTTTAGGATAAACTTCCTTAAGGAAAAATAAAAGCGTTACTATTTCAGAATTACATTCTAAGTTTCATTTTCCCTATAATTATATTTTTTGTTATTAGTAAGAAAACCATCATATAACACCTATATGGTATTTCCTGAAATGGATATTCACCAATACAAAAATGTATATAGGTGAAAGTCCATCACTGGATAAAAATTGATAAAAAAGATTAGTTATTGGTTAAAAATTGTGGTAAAAAATAACAGAATTACCTCTATTAATAAATGAGTGCCTTTATTGATTTCAAGTGCTCTTTCGCTGTTTTCCTTAGTTAAGATTGATTAAATTATAGTTGTGAATATCTATTTCTGAACAATTCTTTCGTATTTGTTTATATATGATATTAAAATACTCGTACATATCAAAGCAATTTTATCAATCGAATTTTAATAACTATGAATTTGTCAATAAATTCATGTGATAATAAATCTATTTACTGATTTAAGTGTTCTTTCAATTAATGTCATATTTCAACAGGATTTAGTTTTGAAATATGATAATAATAATTATTTTGTTTGTTTTATCACGAATTTATCCACTTGAAAAGTAGCAAGAAAGACAATTAAAACAATTTGGTAAAGATCAAAAAGGTAAAAACTCTAAACTACTCGATTTAAAATACTTTGAGTTCTATTAATTAATATCTAATTTAGCAGATTACCTATTGGATTTATGATAATAAAAACTAAAAAAGAAGATTACCAATTTAGAAAAATGTAATTGTTTAATTTGCAAAAGTTTTGTTAGAAGGATACAAATGTTAGATTTCTCGTTTATTTACTATACTCTTAAAACTATCATCATAATTAAATTTAGACGCTAATTTATCTTAAATTAGTTATTTTAATAAAATTATTTAAATCTTGAACTATTTAATAGTTTTAAAGAATACAAAAATACTCTCTATATGTAAGAATAAATATATCATTTGGTTGATTGCTTTTGGAGCATTTTTGAATTAGTAACAACCTCCCTTATGTAAGAAAGGATTGAAATTTTAAAGGATCATTTTGCTTCTTTAATTAAGAGTAATTCCAAAATTTATTCAAATTGTTAATTAATTTCAATAATTAATTTACTTCAAAAATAAATACAATAATTAGGCATAGCCCGAAGCTAGTTCAACTTACGTTTAGTTTGATAAGAGGAATAATCTAAAATATATCTCAGAAATTGATTTATTGTCAATTTATGAAAGGCGGATAGAATATACTTCCTATTTGTTATATGAATAATAATATATTATTCTAATTATTGTATTATTTTTCGTTTCTGTCTAAATTCATTTTTAATTAAGGTAAAAAGTGAATTGATCTGATTTGAGAATCGATCTTACTTTAATTTCATAAATTAAGAGATAATAAAATATGAAAGAAATAATTATTTTGAGCTTTCTTTTGATTATTCTTTAAGGAGCATTTTAAGAGGAGAAAGATATATTAGAATTAACAACTAGTACATTTTAAACAGCTATTGAAACAAATAAAGCAATTTTGGTAGAATTTTATTCTCCAAAATGTATTGCTTGGTATCATAATTTTAGATATTATTATAGTATAAATTTTGCTAATGAGTATTCTTCAATCGCTAAAGAATTTAAAAAATCAGGTGATGATGATTATGTGCATTTAGCCATAATTGATTTATCAATTGAAACACAAATTGGCGAATAATTTTAAATATATGGGTATCCTACTTTAATGTTATTTATTAATGGTCAACCTATTTAATATCATGGTGATAATAATTTTGGAGATATTATTACTTGGGTTAATAAATAATTGGAACCATCATCTAAAGAATTGGAATCAATTTTAGATTTATAAAAATTGTTAGAGAAATTGTATATATCACCTATTATTGTGTATTTTGGAAATTAATCAGACTAAGAATTTGAAATATATTAATAAATCTCTAAATAATTTGATAGAGTTGTTTTTGCACATACATTTAATGATAAATCAGCAGAATTTTTTAATGTGAAAGGAAAAGTAGCTATTTTTAAATCGTTTGATGAAAAGAGAAATGATTTTAGTGAGTAAATTACTATTTCTTCTTTATAGGAATTCATATAAGTCCATACTGAGTAAATAGTATTACCTTTTAATTAAAAAGCAATTATTAATATTTTCTAATAAAAAAATAATGCTGTTCTTTTATTCACAGATAATTCTGAGGATGGTCTCTCTGCAGTTGAAATTCTTATCAGTGTAGCTATTGAATTCAAGAACAAGTACAATTTAATGAAAATAATTTAGAATCAAATTTTCTTTTATAAAACAAAATGATGAAATGTTTAATCGATTGGCTGAATACTTAGGAGCAAATCCTACTAATTTACCTAATCTCATCATTTATAATTAAGTTGGAGAAGATATTAAGTATAAATTTGAAACCTAAATGACTACAGAATCAGTAAGATTATTCTTAATAAATTACTTTGATGGCAAATTATAAAGATTTCTGAAGTCCGAAGATATACCTTTGAGTAATGATGAACCAGTCAAAATTATTGTTGGAAAAAATTTCTAAGATCAAATAATTAATAATAATAAAGATATTTTGGTTTTATTTTATGCTCCTTGGTCTTCTCATTCTTAATAATTAATACCAATTTATGAAACATTGGCTATAAAACTTTAAGTTAACAAAAATATTATATTGGCAAAGTGTAATTCAGCAACAAATGAAGTATTTTACTTATTTTTAATATAAGATTGAAGGAATTCCAATTAACTCATATCCAAAAATTAAATTTTGGAAGAACGGGTAAAAAAGTGAAGTTATTGATTATAATGAAAGTAATGATGAGGCTAGTCTGATTTAATTTTTGATTGACAACACTTCATATTAATGGATAGAAATGGAAAAAAATGATGAGTTATGATAGTATAATAAGTATTGAGAATATTATGTAGCATTAATATTTTTATAGTATTCTAAAATCCTTTGAAAATAGATAAAAGAATTATTAAAATGAAATAGAATTATAATCTATAAAAATTAGAGTATGTTATAACAGATTTATATAATTGATGATAGATTTATGAATAATATCAAAACGCATTATTATTTTAGAAATTTTAAAATATACATGTCTTTTTGAAAAAGCAATACCAAAGACTGGAAAAATAGCGATTGGAAGCAGGTATTTGTTTAAATCATATTAGAGTATATTTAACAAAAAAATGATTGTTGCTCTCATCATTAAAAAGATTAATAGTAAACAAAATATCATTTTAATTATCAACTTATAATATTCGCAACTCCAGACTTTAAAATAATTCCTTTTTAAATCTTTATAATTGAAAATCAAGGATTCTTTCTTGATATCTTATTTTTAATTGTCATTTGGTTATACATAGACTCCTGAATCTTCGATAATTAAAGGTTGATTTGTTTCTTAATTATTTGACAACCATCAAATAATTGAGTCAATTCATTCTTCCCCATAATCATATTTATTAATTGACTTTAATTATTAGTTTTTATTTTTCTAATAAGTTAATTGCATGAAAATCAAAATATCCCTAATAGGGTTTACTTAATAAACATTTCAATAAGTTAAAGTATACTAAGTGATCCTTTTCATGATATTTTAGTAAGTTTTTATACAAATTGGCTAGTAAATTTTCTCAATACAGAATAATAATATGATTATTGTTATAAAGCAACTAATAATGTAATAGCATTATAAAAATTATTATGTTATTCACTAGTAGAATTTTCAGGTAATCTTTTCTTATTAATTATTTCGAATTAATAAGTAATAATAATTGAATTTCAATTTGAAACTATAAGCCATTTTTCAAATACAGTCAAGATTTAAGGAAGAAGATAATCAAATTATGGAATTTATCAAGAATAGTCTTACGATAAGATGAAAACAGCACAAAATATTAAATATTCAATGCCAATGTTGTATTAAAAGATACTTAAGAAATTATAGTGTTGTGGAACAATATAGAATTGAAGGTGAAAATTATATATTCACTTCTGATTCTCTGGATTGGTATTCTAATTTTTAATGCCATTTCCAAAGAATGTCTTCTTCAAAGATTTAAAAATATTATTATAACAAAAACTAATTTAATGTTAAATTAAATTACTTTATGAACAGTTAATTATGATGCAAAAATCTATTTATCATAATCTATAAAATTATAAATAATTGAAATCAAATTAATAATTTTATACACTTTAATATCATTTCGCTTTTATATGATATTAATGTAAATAAGCTATTTTTCACTATTTATTACTAGCTTCTGCTTTCTGTCTGAATTTTAATAATAACTCTTTGAAGATCAAAATTAATTCTATTATTATGCCTTTAGATAGTATAATTACTTAAATCCATCCCAATATAATTTTCTTCTCTTCATTAAAATATTCATTAAACTCTTAGATGTATAAGAAAGAACTAAGCATAAAAGTTAATACTGATATCTCAACCACAATCTAAACAATATAATTCTTTTAATTAAAAACTTAACGATAATTAAATATGAATCTAATCTAAATTATGCTAGTCAAAAGGAGTAATTCTAATTAAAGTACTTGTGAATGTTAATAATAAATTAAGAATAATAGGAAGAAAAATTATCTCCCAAAACTTAAAATTTCGAACCCTTCGTAGCTGTTCATAATTGATAAATTTGATTAGCCTTTGAAAAAATCCAGTAATATGGTAAAATAAAGGATAAGAATTATGCTTACAATAATAAGTTGTAAAATATCTAAGTAAGTTTTGGTTTAAATGTTTCGTGTATACAATAATGTTTTAAATATCATATCCCAACCATTTAGAAGTAATGCTTTTTTTAATCCTTAAAAAGACATAAATTTTTCCAATTTAAGTAAATCCAGACAAATGTTATAAAAGGATTAACTAAACTTAAGAAGTATTTTTGGATTTACATATAATGATAAAGTTTACATATAAGAAAAGTAATTAGGACAAAATATCCATTTATATAACACCTTTTTAATCCATTGAAACAACAAAATAAGGAATAAAAATATTAAGCATTAAAATATTTGGCATGAAAGATTGATGATCAAGCTTGGGTGTTATTTGTAAACAGCAAATTTTCCATCAGAATATTCTTAATTTGACTAAAAATCAATAAATTACAAAAGTTGTGGAAAGTGTATAAAATCCAAGAGAGGTTGGACAGTTATCATATCATTAATAGAAAAATAAATCTCTAGATTCTCTGGAAATTATAGATTGATGTATCTTAAGTATTACTGAAATTAAAGTATTGCCAAAATTTCAACGAATAAATCCCCACTTCTCAAAAGAAGACTTAAACCACTAATTCCATACAAAATATAAATGATGTATTTATTAAAGCATAGTAAAGTTTAAGAAATATCTTTCTGTTTTTTATTTAGATATCTTGGATATAGTAATGTTATAGACTTTGCATAGATTTCCAAAGCAGCATCATCTATATTAGCAACTGTTTGATTAACTAAAATTTTCAAGACTGGTCGAAATTCAAGTAATTAATACACTTCTATTTAGACAATATATTCTCCAAAACTCATATATGATCCAACATCTTATCTTATATTGAAGCTGCTATTCCACTTCTTCTTGTCTACATTTTATAATTTAAAATTGATCGTTTCTGATAAAGGTTAATCTGTGTATATTTTTACTTACTAATCAAACCAGATGCGTATATATTATTTATTTTAATTCATGTTAAGGTAATTAATTGCTAGCTTTGGAGCTTTGATAAATGTGCATTCACTAGGAGAATCACTTGTTATTGTGATACATTTCCAACTTTATTCAACTAAACAACCATTGCATCCATCAGCTGCTTAATAATTTCCATCATCGCATTCCTCTTATTCCTAAAGCAATCCATTTCCACACTAATTAACACAGTGATTATCTTTTAAAATGAAATATTTATCGCATACAATATTTAAGGGATTTTCAGTTTCATCTATATTGTCATTTCCATGTTCTAATTATTTGATCTCTAAACATTTTGCAGTTTAATTATTTAAGATATATTAACTATCGCATTTATTACAAATTTATTCTTTTTCACAATTAAGACAACCTAATGAACATTCATATTAACATTAATAACATCCATCATTTGGTTCAATATTTCCATCATCACAATCTTCAAACCCAGTAATGATAATACCATCTCCACAGATTGGTAAACATTATTATCCTTCTAAATTATAGTGGTCTTAACAAATAAAACAAACTTCATTATTGAAGCATTAAAGGCAATTAGGAATGCATTCAATTTGACAGTTAAAACATCCATCATTTTGAATATAATTTCCATCATCACATTATTCAGTTGAATGCAAAGCAATTACTCCATCTCCACAAAAAAAGTAACATTTATTTTCTCTAAGTTCCCATCCAATTTCACAGAGCTGACATTTCTAACCTATACAAAGTTAACATCTTAAATCACAATTTGATTAACATTTATAACATCCATCAAATTGAATGTTATTTTAATCATCACATGTCTCAAATTTTTAAGTGATGTCATCATTACATACAGGCATGCACCTTTACCTGTTTAAAGTAAATTCAAACCCATCTATACATTCTAAACAAATTCCAAATTAACAAACTCTACAAAACTCTATACATGAATATTTGCATAATTAACAAAATTAATTAGATATTAAATTAGCATCATCACATTCTTCTTAACCTTGAATGATTCCGTTGCCGCAAATTGGATAACAATTTTCTCGATGTTCATCTTAAATCCAGCCTTCTTTACAAATTAGACATTTATCATCAACTTACTCTAAACAACCTTCCTTCAAATTTTAAAATATTTCAGGCTAAGTGTAAAATACTTCAAAATCTCTTATTGTACTATAATGTATATTTTATGTGGTTTAAATATTCAGTAATAATATAGGATCCTAATGGTTTTTTATTAATATTTCTATTTAATAATGCGAACTAAGAACCTATTTGCCATATAAATAGTCTACTATTATAGTAATTTCATCACCTTTAAAAAACCTTACTAATACGTTTTAATGAGGAGGAAGTTGAGTAGCATATTCAATTTGATAAAAACTCAAAAATTCGCAATTTCCACAAAATTAATTAGTAATTCTATTTTGTGGGATAGACCATCCATCAGAATTTGTGATACATTTCTAATTAAATGAATATTAATGTAGTTTCCATTATAGGTAATTGGTATCATAATTCTCTATGCATTCATCACTCCCATAATAACATTTAATGATACTTAATTTGAATGATATCAATCCTCCATAATTATATTTAAAATCCGTCCAAAAAGTTCTTCTGTTAAGAAAAAGAATTATAGAAATAGTATGTATTTCTTCAGATTAGGGACCACCACAAAGATTATTTTATGTAGTTGTCACTAATTCATAATTGGTTTATTAAAAATTTATTGCATAATAAATTGGGTCATAGTTATCAATTCTTTGGTAATTAATAATAAAAATTACCTTAAAAATTCTGCCTCTATCATAATATGAGAATGAGGTTCTAAATCTTAAAATAATCTGCTAATAAAAAAGAAATTATTAAGGGAACCGAAATATCGAATCCCTCCACAAAACTAGAGTAGAGAATTACTATTTACATCTTCCCATCCTATTATATAACAATAAATTAGTAAAATACCATCTACAACTCCAGAATTTGCATAAAACTGATAAATCAAAGTTTGATGAGTGGCATAGACTAAAACTATGAGTATTATCATTAATAAGGATTTTTTATAAGTAAAATGAATTAAAGCATATAAAATTAAGGATTCATTGTATTAATTTTTAAACATATACAAATAAAATTGAAAATTAAATTCATAATGTTTTCTACTTTCATCTCCTCTTTACAATAATGAAATGATAAAACATCAATATATTTATACCATAAAAAATAATATCCTTAAAAAAAATGGGAATATGATAAAGAGTTTACTTTAGAATAGATCTAATTCTTTCTTTAATGATTTTAATATCACCTGTTCATTAACATAATTATTCTTTTTAATATTAAAGAAGGAAATAATTCATCTATGATAAGTTATATATCAAAAATTTAGGATTTTTTTAAAATCGATTAGATATTTCAAAAATATCATAATATATATACTTCTATAACATTTTTTATGTTAGATAAACTCTCCTCTTCTTACTTACTGGAGTAAAGGTTAATAATCTTGTTTTCTATGTATCTTAGGACTATTATATGTATTTATTTTATAATCGTATTACAAGTAAAATATATATACTTTTTCTTTATCATAAATAACGAAGAGGTTTAATAACTACATCAATTTAGGATTTATTTGTTTCCAACTATGACTTATGAGTAATACAGCATGAAGAAATGAGAATTTTTTAGGATTTATCATTAGCAGAATTGAGAGATTTATCCAAAGTGATGTATGTTGTATAATAACATTATAATTGGATACTAAAATTCTTAAAGCAGTTCGTTGTTGTTTTATTCTGTAGTTAGTTTAAGGAGTTAAGCTGATATAAGTTATAAACAGATTAACAGTAAATTATGCTGTTTTTGGAAAATTATTATAATAAAGCCAGAAATCGAATAGAGATATTTATGAAAGCAACATTAAATTACTTTCTCTTATCATTCAAATTGTTTCAATTATTTTAATGGTGTTTTTGAAACTATAGATGAGAATAATTAACCAATAAACCAAATTTAGTTTTTTTAAATATGATAATTTTAATTTAGAAATCTATCATTAATTTATGCTATTAAATAATAAAATATTTGTCTGTCTTAATTAAAAATAATCCTAAATAGGATTTTAGAATTATTGATACTGATCTAATTGTTTTTTTCAATTTAAATGGATATACTGATTTTACAATGACTATTAAGAAAAAACCACTACTATTATGACACCTTAAAGTGTATTTAAAACGGAAAAGTAATAAATTAAGATGAAAATAATACATTTCAATATTTTTAAAGCATTTTTTGAATTATTAAATAAATTTGGTTTATTAAAAATAATAAATTCAAACTTTAAATAGATACAATAACTTAATAAGCATTTGCATAATAATTTTATTAATGTTTAATTTTATTCATACTAATAAATTTTCATATTCTTTTTTCTTTTCCATATAGTTTATTCCATTTTTATACAAAAATACAATTCCTTTTGAAAAAACCAATTGCCAAGATTTTTTGTCTTCACTACAATGTTTTTCTAAATACAGTAAAATTAATAAAGTATTCCAAACCTCCTCCTTAAGGCCTTATTCTTTGTTAAGGTTATTAAAGTTTATTTTTAATTAAATTACATTGCTTATTTTGAAACTTCCATCTGCCTATGCGAATTAAATTAGTAATTAAAAAGAGAGTTTATCATTTTCTACATCTTTCTTTTTCTGCTCCGATAATTAACATTACTTTTTAGATAGATTTTCTTAAAAAGAAGGAGCCTACGGAAGCATAGCTTGATTAGAAAAAAATATGTTAGGCATAGCTGATTGTCTACTAAAGCAGAAAGGCTATGCTTATTCTTAAGGTTAAACAAAATTTGCAGGTGAACAGCTCTTCATGATTCTCTCTTCATGTGAATAGCTAGATAACTTTTAAGGTAATTCTATAATAACTTTTGACCTAGCCTTGTACTTAAATTGATCTTCTAGTTCACATATTTCACAAACAAAGGCCGTTTTATTACTCAATATTTGGTTCTCTGTTGATAAATTCACTATATCCATAACATCAAGATGTTATTTATTAAGTTAAATAAAATTAACTTATTATTACCCATATTTTAAAGCGTTTTCATAAAAAGTAATAAACTTGTGAGCAGCCAATTTATGAAATATTCATTGTTTTAAGATTAATTTAAATTTAAATTCACAGAATAATTTATAGGCTTTTAATCTTACGAATCAAAACAATTAATATTAAATTAAATATTTTCTTTATCCTATTAACTAGAAAAAAGTATTTAAATTGTAAGTTCCTAATTCTTTTTTAAACTAACTATTTATTCAGGATTTGGAATGATTGAAAAAATTTTGATTGCATTAGTTTCTAATTTAAAAGCTTTCAAATATGGGGTCAAGGAATCTTCCAACAAGTCAATAATCTTAGCATTTATATCCTCAGTATCACTAACAAATGACACTTCCCATTACCAACTTCAGCCATCCTTTTCATTAAATATTAATTACATCCTTATCCGATACCTAATGTATAAATTCTCGTTTCTGCTCTATTATTATTCTAAACTAATTAAATAATTGGTTCTGCAGTATCTTTTCCATCAGTTAATAAAAATACATTTAAAACTGTCTAATTAGAAGTTCCATAACGGCTATTATAAACCATTTACTTCAAAGAAGTGTAAATCTCAGTACCTACCATATCGGCGTTCATGTTTTCTATGTAGCTAATTGCTTCATCTAAATTATCTTAGTTATATTTCTTTGATTCATTCCAAATAGAAGTATATTTACTACCAAAAGATACTATATTAAAATAAGAATCTTAAGGTAAACTTTTCAAAAATAGAATTAATGATTCTTTTGCTTTCTTAAATCTTGATTCATTCATTGATCCACTTCGATCAATAAAGAATAAATAATTCCCTCTATTTAAAACTTAATTATGTGGTAAGCTTATACTATCTAGATATTATGTGTAGGCATCATCTAGAGATATCTAATTAAATTTGGGGATAAGGGTTAATGTAGCACAATATTTCTAAACTTATAATGCATCGATATTGGTATGAGTTAGTATGGCCCTTGGAAGATTAATGTCATCAGAAGAAAAAAGTAATGTAAATTGTTTTTCAGGATTTTGATTTTCAGGAATATTATCTAATTTAAGAATTAATATTTTGTTGCTTCCATTATTTTTAACTTCATTAACCTTTTCATCTAAAGAATGGAGACTATGAGTTGGAGATTTCCAAAAAGTGATGTCAGATCCAATATCTAATGTAATTTAAATGTCCTATTTATAAGAAAAATTGAATTCTGTTAATTTAAATTTCGAATTTAGATAATTTATAATCTTATTATTCCTAATTTAATTGTTTTCATTTAAGTAAAAATAATTTTTGTCAATTATTGGATAAATGTCAACCTTCCAAAATTTGTTTAAAAATACATCTAATGGTTGAATGTATTAAAAATTAATTTTTAGCTGTTTTTATGGAGCAAGTTACCCAATTATTACTCTTTTGATTTATGGAAACTTCTAATCTTCCTCACTATAAACCATTGTTTTTCCTTTTCTGATCCCTTTATAATATTATTCCTTAGCTTCTTCTTTTTCTTTTATTATTCCATAAATTATTTTTTCCCCTAGTTCTACTCTCATTTTGGTAACAGCAGCATTCTCATTTATTGAAAATATATATTCAAGTTCCAACGGATAATCATATTTTTCAGTTGAATATATTTATTACAGTTCTATTATTTATACACCTTGAAGTATCTTTAAATGATAGTTAACATTTTGCAAAGGTATTATTGTATGTTTCTTCTAATCATAACAGACTTAAATATATGATGCATCAATGATGCTATCCTCATCTCTTTTTTATCTATGAAATTAATATTGATCATTCTAAATTTCTGGTTAGTAGAATTAACTCTCAATCATTTGTTAAAGTTAATTATAAATGGAAAATCTTCAAAAATATATGAATACAATTAATCTATTTCATTCTGATCGAATAATTCTATAACAATTTTTTTTGGAAAACATATTAGTTAAACAAAAATGAATTCATCAATCAGTACCAAAATTAGAATTCTTTAATTTTCAATGCCTTATCCAAACTAAAATATGTGTCTATCAAAAAAAATGAAACAAATAATATTGATTGGTCTTTTAATGTCCAACCTTTTCTGTGAAGATGTTTTATAATAAAGTTTACAAATAAAAAAAATATCAAAAAATAATGCATAAGTGTGTATAGTGACATCGAAAGCCAATAAAACTTAAGGTGATTGAAGGATGATGATAATAAACCTGGTATTATAGCATAATTACCTGGAAGTTTTCAAGAGTGTTCCTTCTACTATTAGGAAAGTTGTTTTCAATTAAAGATGTGTGTTATTGATTTTGGTTTCTATTTTCAGACTTTAACAATTATTAAAGGAATGTAATTCAAATAATGCTTTTGTATATTACTTTCTTTTTCCATCCTTTAGATTTGATAAACTTAGAATTTCAATTTGAGATAGACATTTAAAATTCAGATTAGAACAACTGCAAAGATTCATTTTTTATATTTATTAGTTTGCCTGCTTAATTAAAAATTGAATTTTCAAAAATAGTGCAATCATTATATTGGATTAATAATGATCTTTTGAACCTAAGTCTGAAAATTCGTGGAGAATAAGATGGTAAGAAAGATTAAATGATTTTCAGCAGAAACCTGAAGAAGCTGGCTCCTATAATTTATGGAGTAGTCTTTAATATGAATTTGGTTATCATATTTATGTATTAGATAGTGAATTGCAAATTATGGAATATACATCATTCTATTGATACATCTTTTTTTATATGAATAAGAGTATCAGCAAAATCACTAAAATCTGAGTCCTTTTTATCTTAGGGCATGATTCATGTCTGAAAATAATAATTTATAAATCAAAATCTTCTACTCTAATAAGATTACCATTTAATTCTAAATTTTGGAAATTCAAATTTACACCTATTTATAAATAATCAAAAATTTATTAAATCACTTCCTTTTATCAAGCTTTGAACGCTTTGAATTAATTGGAGTAAGTAAATATTTCTTCATGGTTTTCACATTTTCAAATTATTATTCTAAAATTTAATATCATTAACAATTTATAAAAGATTACAAGAAATGTAATTACACTATTTCATGTGAATATTTGAATTAATTATTTGGACACCTACGTTCCCTTTTTCAAAAAAGGTCAGACATATCAAATCATAATGATTAGACTCAATCGCAAGTTAAAAATGATAAAATAAATGAATTTCTGGTAAGTATTTCATAATTTTTGAAAATTAATTCTGTTATCAAAGACCATTTAGTTGCATAATTTAGAAACAATTCATTGAAAACTATTGATTTAGTATCTTATAAAAATATTCAATATATAAATAATTTTTTCTTTTCAACTAAATTAAAATTTATGGTATGTATGGCGATAAAAAAAATTAGTTATTAATTTATTATTGAAAATTTTTTGATAATTTATATGAAAAATATCATTAAATACTCTTAAATTTAAATAAAAAGATAACTAATGTCCATCTCAACAATGTAACAAAAAGATCAGAGTTTCCTATACCAAAAAATTTTCCTTTTTATCTAACCCAGGTGATCAATGTGAAACAAAACATAAAATGTATATATGTAAGAAGTATTGCGGCAACCTAAGATTATTTAAAGTAATGCTTATATATATATCCCTTGCAAATGCTGTCGGCTTGGTGTGCCCTAGTTGAATTAGTCTTAACCCGAGGTCAACCATCATATATTAATTCAATATAATATATTCTAAAAATATATATATCGAAGTTAATTCAAAATAACAATAAATTAAAAAATTATATCATTATTCTACAGTTTTAATTTTAAATAAAATAGTTATCAACTAACAATTATTTGATTATAAATATTTAAATAATTATTATTAT
>JPFL01000371.1:23024-57266 GCA_000733385.1 Paramecium biaurelia
AATAATTATTATTATAACTATTAGATTTATTATTTTTTTTGGATTAATCTATTTCTTCTTCTTAAATTCTTTAGTTACTAGTACAATTTAGAATCATAATTAAAAAAATTGAATTTTACTTTAACTGAGTGACAATTGATTTTTTGATTTAAAGGTTTCTATAAAAAAACATCATTCAAAAATAAATTTTCTAATATAACTTATTAGTAAGATACTGAATAAATGTAATATGATAACTTTGAATAGAATAACTTTGTTATAATAATACCGAATAAAATAATCTCATTTTGATTGATATAATGCCCATCTTATTTAGTCAAAATATTTCCTTAATATGTATCTGTTTGTTTCATAAAATTCGAAATCAAACTCTGTTCTTTCAGTTGCTTTTTCAAATGGAGTTCCTTTCATCAGTTTGTTAAGTACGATTATGCTTATATTAATTAGACTAGATAGTCTAAAAAAAATACTTAATATTACTACGATATATTCTTAATTTTTCTAATCTATAAACAACTGCAAAATATTAATGATATCCTAAGCTTTTATCTAGCAACAATTACTCAAGGTCTTCAACTGTTTCCTTAAATTTAGAATTTTATTCAATTAAAATCTCCAGTGCTAAAGACAAAGCTTTTCTTTCAAGTTACAAATCTTAGACCTTAAAAATAGTTTCTACAGAATGAACATTTGAGTTCCTAAAGAATTGATATAAGACATTCTTTACCAATTAACTAATTTACAAAACACGATTAACTCATAAGGAGGAATTATATGTTTTAATTTGAATCTCTTTAATTTATTTAGTTTGAATCTATGAAGAATCCAAATACCTACCTTACTTTTGAGATATTTTAAAAATTCGACTCTTAAAAATGCACTATCATATTTATTATATTCCAGAGCCATTCCATATTTAAGGAGCATCATTCTATTTGACAATCGACTATAGCAAAAGTACACTTAAGCCCCTTTCTCAAATGGATCTCTCGTTCTCATAAGAAGATTTTTAAAATTTTCTTTCTAAAAAACTGGTTTATAGTAATCGCAATTTCGATCAACAGGTTAGGATAATATTTATTCCATACTAAATATATTTCTTTTCTATTTCTTGCCTATTTTTTGAGCAAAAAAATTGTATTTTTGTTAGATTGGTCTTTTTAAAACTTCATTATAAAAAGAATACCAAAAATGTTGATATGAATTGCAATCATTTTAAATTTTATTGATTTATTCTCTTACTTAAAAAGATGACATTTCATTAGTGAAAAATTTTTAGATGAATGTATCCAATTTATAAAAAATCTACCCTAAAAAGAAAATTGAAAAATTATCTCCAAAATCGATATTTTAAAACAAAAATGCTTTACAATCTATCGCTAATTAGAAGACATCTTTTTAAATATTTAATTTAATATTAAATTCTTTTCTCATTTTAAGTAATTCATCATTTTTGAGTGACTTATTCTATATAGAACTCATTCTGATATTATCTTCAAAATTTCTAATAGAATTTTCACTAAATTCATCAAAATCAAATTCTTAATATTAATCATACTCGCCTGAAACAAATTCAGAATCGCTCATGTCCTCTTCAGAATGCTAAGAGTTTTCTGAAGATGTAATTGACAACTCATCATCATTCTCCAGTCCCTTAACTAATTTTTTCGTCATAAATTCATAATTGTACCTTGTACTTTTATCTTATTATTCTAGATCATAACATACATCAGCACATTCATGATTAAATAGTTCGCAAAATGGTACCATTGTAACGTATTTTAAACCTTAACCTCCAAAACATCTAGTAACAATACTTGTATGTATCCATATTGCATTTTCCATTGTTACTATTCCCGGTTTGAAAAGATTTGGAAATTTGTCTGTAATATATCTAAGGGTTTAAAAAGTAACTAGAAGCTCTATATACTTTCTTCTTGCACTTTTCATTATTTTGTCATCTTGTAGCAATTCTAATTCTTCTGAATTCCAAAATACTGCATAATCAACATCTCTTGGGAAGTTGACAATCATATGATACCATTTAGATTCAGTTCCTTTTTAATATTCATATAATAAAAAGGCAAGAATTTGGTGATATTCCCATTATGAATGAAATTAAGGACTAAAATATTATGGATATTCTAGAAACATAGGCTTTAATGGGGACTCAAATGCCTATTGAGTAGTAAGCAGCGTTTCTCTTGGAAGAGAGACAAGTGTATCATTTGGTACAATAGGCTCAGTTGCTAGATAAATAAATATCAAAAATACCAATAAGACCTGGATATTTCAAACCATTTTTTGTTTAAAAGTATGCATACTTCACTTTTTTGATTAGTGATCCACGAGATGTGAGATTTTCTATAAAGTCTTCTATTTGTTTTGGGGTTTCAGAATAAATTGCATTTGGATCAGCTTTTTTCAACCCTTTGATTCTGTGAAATTTTTTTCCAGTGCTATACCTTTTCATGATAAATATTATTGATAAAATAAACTTCGAAATTACATTAAAATAATAAATGGTAGAATAATAATATGGGAATAAAAATTAAATATCAATATTTATAATCAAACTTCTATTATTACAGAAGATTGTCTGAAATAACAAATGGATTATTATTTTTCAAAATTGAAAGAGTTTAATTTTCTCTATTCTCAAATAAGTTTAAGTTTCAAAAGATTTACACAACCATCCGATTCACAAACAATCAACTATTCTTATTCTTCTATGTATTTCCTTTCACAAAACATAAAATTAAAAGTAAACATGATATGTAATGATGAAATAATTCATTATTGATAGTGTAGTAGAATTCGTTTCTTAAAGTCCTATGATCACTTTTATTAAATTCTATTAAAATATATGGTTTAATATGTCTTCTAATTTGGTTCGTTTGATTATGCATTGAAGACTGTAGAGAAATCATTTCGAATTTTTATTAGATAAATTATTAAATTAGAAATCTAATCTTCAAATAAGGAGGCTAACAAAAATTGTCAAATTAAAAGCAATTATTAAGGTAAATCTATAAAAATGACCTTCTATATTTAATAGGATAAATTCAAATATAATAATATCATTCATTTCACTCTAAATATTTCATTTCAGAAGTGTTATGATTTAAATTCTCTATATCTTAACAAAAGACACCTTTATTTGGATAGATCTTTTTTATCATTTTTACAATTGTTCTAAAAGTTAGTTAGTTTTCAAGTAAGTAATTCTCACGGATACCCTGAACATAATGTGGATTAACTAAAATTAAATGAATTTTACAATCAACATCAATCATATTTTGGTAGAGTTGTATGAAATACTTGATCCTTACATAAACTATTGTTATTAATAATTATGTCTTACAAGAGCTACTAAATTATTAATTCAAAATTAATATTTCTTTTTAAAAGTGTAGAAATATTTGAAATTCTTAATAGGCTAAATTTTATGTGAATAATGGAGTAAAGTTTGTATTTGTTTTTGTAGCTCAATTTATTTATCTTTTGATATTCTAAAGAATTTCTTTACGTTAGATTTTTTCCGATAGAAAGATCCAATTCTTTAATCTTCCTAAAAAATCTTTTTATAAACTTACGCAATTTATTCGTTAGTAAATTTTTTCTTATCAATTTACCAAATTCTGTCTCAGTTTGAAAACAAAATGATCTGATTTCAAAGTCTTTAAAACGTTAACTATCCATTTCTTTTTTTTGTTTTTGTTTGTTATCAATTCCCCATTTTTATCCATTTATTGAAATCTTTAATAATTCCTCAATGCTTTTTTATTGGCTTAAGAAATACTCCAATATTGATATCCTCTATTAAGGGAACATAAAAAGTTTCAAAAAGTACATCTTATAAATATTCAGATGTAATTATTGATTGTTCATTTCCGGTAAGTATTTTCCTTATACCACTAATACATAATAAGCTGATTTCTAATGAAGGAATTAATTAATTGGCCTTCTACCTTACAGCAAATTCTTCTTCTGATATTTAGTTCATAATATTAAAAAATTTAAATCATCAAAATTTTGAAAAAAAAATGATAACTATGGGAGTTTCAATTCAAATTTCATTTTTGTAAGCCAACTATGACTTTTTAGTTCAAAAAATTAATAGATCAAAATCAAGTATTGTTTTACAACTAAATAGTATTGTTAAATTGATGGTGATTTCTGACTCATTTTTATTCAACAAGGAAAAATTAATAAAAAAGCAAAAAGCATTGAAGAGTAATAAGAAATTTTATAAAGATCATCAAATTGACAATCGAGAAATCGGAAATGAATGCTAGCCATTATTGACTAAACATTCTGTCTGTGATATTAATTGTTTAATATAGTTAAAATAGACATTTCAAAATTTAGTCTAAGAAAACGTATAAATAAGATTGAGCCTTTACTTTAGATTAGTGCAAGGATTTTCTTTAAAATACTATTAACTTGAAAAAAAAAATATAAATTAATAATATGATAATTCATATTTTATCACAACAACAACATTTTCAAAATTGAATTAATACTTAAATTAATTAGAAAGATTATTCAAAATATAATATATATATCGAAACATTTCACAATATTATTAAAACATAATTGCAATTTTATGTTAGTTTAATATAAAATTTTTAAAAATTATTAAAACATAATTAAGATTTTATGATTTTTAAAAATTCTTTTCTACTTTTTATTATATTTTATACTTTTTATTACATTAGTTAATATATTAAACATTTCTAAATATTATGATTATCTAAACATTATTAAAACATTTCTAAATATTATTATGATTATTTCATTTCATAAAATTTCAAAGCATTATGATTTATTAAATAAGCGTTATGGTTTCTTGTATTTATTATCAATCATTTTAAATTATGAATTATGTTTGAGAATTGTATATAAATTTGATACTTAAGATGTTTGATTTACAATATTTTTCTTGATAAAATTAATATAAATGTTATTTATAAAAAAAGTAATACAATTGATATTTACCTTGTCTTGAAAAATATATGTAATCTCTTTTTATAGCTTAAGCCTTACACTTTAAAGAATTCCACATTTTAATAATTAACAAAAATTCCCCAATCACACAGAAATTCTTGATTGGATTAAAGATAATATTGTTGTTTAAAAACGTACTTCAACTAAAATATTATAAAATACTATATCTATATATATATATATGAATGATTATTATTGATGCATCACCATTCTAATGAATCTAATTTTTATTCAAACTCTCTAGACCCCTCATAAAATTATGAATACCATTATCTCCATCTCATTAATACAGGATCAGAATCTCCCTTTAAATTATAACAGCTTCTTTCAGCAAATATTTTATTATCCCATACACTTACATCTGAGATTATTTATCTCAACCCTCCTGATAAAATATATGCACTTAGCCAATAAGGCAAATATGAATTAATGTGTAAAGTCAAGAAAACTTTTTAATTGAATTTTTCAACAGGTTGCAAGGCTTATTTATAAAAAACCTCAAATAAACTAGATAAAATATATAATTAAATGGTGGCAGGTCCCATTTAGAATCCTGTTATGTATAATGCATTAATTTTCCATCTATTAAAGAACATTAGATATCCATCTAAACATAGAACATTCATATATGGTTTTAATTCTTTATTTGACAAATAATGATCAAATAATTGTTTTTAATAATTTCTAATCTTTTCTTTAGGATGTTCAATTTTTTTATAAAAGTCTGGTTCGTTGGCAGGCATGCTTTTCATATTCCACTTAAACTTAACAAGCCAGGTAGGAATAAAATCACTAACTGATGCATGAATGTAATCAAAATGGCGAATATCGGCTCCATTTTCAGGAAACTCTTAGATGTGGCAATTAATGTAGTTTATGCTTTCTCCCCTTAATTGTAAATGATCACATTTCTCAACCATAGGTTCATACCATGGTTTAGCTTCTTTACAATGTAACCATATGTAAACCATTCCTTTTATTTCTCTGATGAGGTATGTTTTTATTTTAATTTCTCCTTCTTCTACTTTTTGTAAATACTCTCCTTTTTTATTAGAATCCATGTTTTCAATATTATTGTAACAATAAGTGGATACAATTTTAGGATCTAATTTTTCAGAATTGACACATAATCCAGTTTTACCATCAAATGCCCATCCATGGAAGGGACATTCAATACAAGACTTGAATTTGACTTATCCACCAATCCCAAGATTAGCTCCCATATGTGGACAATAAGCAGCCACAGCATAAACAACTTTATCTGTTCCTCTATAATAAGCAATGTGTCGACCAGCTAACTTGATTTCTTCTACTTATCTATAATTATGAACAATATATACCCAATCTTCAATTCTGCACTTCTACAGAGCCTAAACCATCCATTTGGGTATGAAGGTGGACACTTGCCTCTTGTTTATTTGTGTCTAATATTGTTTTCCTTTTTTTTCTCCTCTATTACAAAGAATTTAAACTTTTTATAATATAAGTAATAGAGTGCTATGAAGCACAAAGGCAATACTATTTCTAATCTGAGATACTCCATGAGTTTGTCTAATAATATTATTAATAATAAGATATATATTTTTAAATTTAGACTTGAATTATATTATTTTATTAATAATAATTTTACATGAGTTACGAATATGCACGAATAATAATAATATTATGAATGAAATGTTCCAAGCATTTTAATTAAATTTGTTATATTGATAATTAATTAATATAAATTAGATAACGTAATTTATTAGATAATGAGCTAAAAATTCTTAAATACTGAGATATTAGTGGAGGCTGGTACAAAAATGTTGTAAATGGTGTCCAATAAATTTGAAGAGATAGCTAATTTAAAATACCCTGTAGTCCCTTAAGTTTAACCAGGATTCTTAAGACAGTAATTTTCAGAAAAGCCACCTTTGGAACCAGAATCACTCGATAGCATATTAAAAGAAACAGAAACCAAAGTAGATAACAAAATTATATAATTAGATTTTCCCAGGACTTACTTTATGGAGCCATCCAAACTTTTATGCATATTATCCATCGAATATTACACATGCTTCAATAATAGCAGAAATATTTGCTTCAGCTTTTGGGACACCTGGATTTTAATGGTTAGCTTCTCCAGCATAAACTGAGTTGGAAAATATTGTAGTTGATTGGGTAGTATACGGCTTAGATTTGCCAATCAAATTTTTAATGAAAAATTAAGGAGGAGGTACAATTGCAGGCACAGTTTCAGATGCCATATTTATTTCCGTACATGTGGCTAAAAGAAGAAAGATGAAATAATTGAAAATAAATACAGATTCTGCATAGATTTGCAAATTTGTAGGTTATTATGTTGAGAGTGCTCATGCATGTGCTACCAAAGCTTTGCATCTAAAGGACATTTATTATTAAAAGAAATTACCTATTATCTTTAATGAGGATTTACAGAATTATGTTGTAGATTTAGAGAAGACATAAGAAATAATTGAATAAGATATTAAAGATGGGCTGATTCCATTTTGGTTAAGTTGTTCATTTGGTACAACAGGAACTTGTGCATTCGATCCTTTAGATAAATTGGGTGAAATTTGTTAGAAATATTAAATTTGGTTTAATGTGGATGCTGCGTATGCTGGATCATCTTGGCTTATAAATGAATATAGAGAAAAAGCCAAAGGATTAGAATCTGCAGATTCTATAGAAATTAATTTTGCAAAATTGATGATGTGTGGGTTGACTGGAAGCTTATTTTATGTTAATGATAAAAGTGAATTAGCTGAAGCAATGGGAAGCAAGATAGATTTTGAGATTTATAAGAATAAATTCACAGAAAATTATGATGTATGGGATTACAAGGATTGGTAGGTAGCTTTGGGTAAGAGATTTAATTCAATTAAAATGTTTTGGATGATCAAGAGTTTAGGATTGAATGGTATGAGAGAATAGATCTTAGAGAAGATAGAAGTTGCTAATCATTTCGAACAATTAGTGAGAACATCAAATAAATTCAGGATATTTACAAAACCACAATTGGGATTAGTAACATTTATATTGGTTCATGAGGATTTGACTACATAAAATAAATTGAATAGAAAACTATAAGAGTTAATAAATTAAAATACGATGTATGGATTTATAAGTGGATCAGAAATTAAAGGCATATTTTATCTCAGAGTTTCTGTAGGAAATCATACAACAACTAAATAGAATGTAGAAGAATTTTGGAATCATATATAAAAATTATGTGAGTAATTATGATAAATTATAAAAATATAAATTAAAATTAATTTCTTTTATAAATTAAAAATGGCATTTTACTATGAATCAGAAGATCTGAATTTAAGAAAAAAGTATAATAACTTACAATATGATGAAATAGAAGAAGAAGATAAATAGAATGCAGCATATTGTATTTCTGAACAATAAATGACAACGAAGTAAAATGAAGAATAATTGTAATTGGATTTTGAAATAATAATAAAGGATATAAAAAATATGTGTGTGTATTTTACATAAAAATTCATTGTGTAAAATGAAAACAATCTTTAATTGCAGAAATTCCCTTTCATAAAAGTAAAAAATAGGGTATGTCATATATTTGAAAAATATCAAGAATAAAATACATTACTAGATTCCATTTTAGAATAAATCTGTGTGATGCTGATGGATGTAGTTAAGGTGTATGTACTAAAAAATGTAAATAATGTTGGGCAAAGTATTTGTGAAGAATTTCACAACATTTGTGATACAATTTATATTCTAACAAAAGTAAGAGGAATAAGAACAATTAGCAGATATTGTCCACATGAAGTATGTAATTTAGAACCAGTTGTTATGTATTTGTAACATTGTTCAACAGATCTTAATTAGAATTGGGAAACTAAATATGTTATTCTAATGTGGTTAAGTATAATAGTATTAGTTCCATTTGATTTAAATTCAATAGATTCATAAATTTTTAATGCCATTTAAGACACCTTCACATCAAGTAATACAATTATAAACTCATTACTGAATTTAGGAGTTAATTATTTAAAGTCATCAACAAAATTAAGAAACATGGGAGCATTATATTTGTCTAAGTTATTTAGTAGAACAGATATACTGAAATGCAATCTATTAGAGTAATTTTTGAATTGGAGTGTCAAATAAATTCATGAATTGTAAGATAATATACTAAATACTTTCTATATAACAGGAATCCTAGAAACTTTGGTAGAAATCTTGAAGGTTGTTTAAAGAGATGTGTTAAAGAATTATTTGCATATTTTATTGCCTTTACTCAACTTGAAATAACAAGGTACCTTAATTAATTTGTTTCTAACAAAATTAACTTAAAGAATTGGATTGGTATACTTGAGACCAAGAGTAGTAAGTTGGACATATAAAAAAGGTACAACAAATCTGTAGTAAACGTTAAAAATTATTGATTATTCAAGAATTGTCACTAACTCATAAATCTCGAGAACAAATTAATAATTACAATAATAATAACAATCAAATATTTAACTAGAAGATGTGGATTATTTCATTGATGTTGATTAAGAAGGATTAGAAACTGTAGTAGATACTTTATTATAATAAATAATAAATAAAGATACTGTTGTTAGATGGTCAGCTGCAAAAGGTATAGGCAGAATCTGTGCTAGATTGAATTTAGATTAAGCAGATGATATTTTTGATTCATTAATCAATACTTGTTTTACTCCAATCAATGGAGATACTGCTTGGCATGGAGGCTGTTTAGCACTAGGAGAATTATGTAGAAGAGGATTAATTCTTGAAAATAAATTAGAATCCATTATTCCTATTATTTGTAAAGCTTTGATTTTTGAGTAGAATCAAGGAGGCTATAGTATTGGTGTGAATGTTAGAGATTCAGCGTGTTTTATTGCTTGGTCAGCTGCAAGAGCGTATGATCCTGAAATTTTAAAAAATCATGTAATCGCTTTGGCACAACATTTAGTTATTGTTATGATTTTCGATCGAGAAGTAAATGTTCGACGAGCAGCATCAAGTACTTTCTAAGAATTGGTGGGTAGATGTCCTAATATTATACCACATGGTATAAGCATCCTAACTGAAGCAGATTATTTTTCATTAGCAATGATTCATAATGCTTATTTAAGAATTGCTCCGTTTGTAGCCTCCTATCCAGAATATTATAAATAAATGGTTGATCATTTGGCTTTCATAAAAATAACAAGTCAAGATAAAGAAGTAAGAAAATTGGCTGCCAAGTGTTTAGGAAGATTACTTGTTTTGAATCCAACATATTTCAAGGATAATTTGATTTACGAAAGTATTTTGAAAATGGTAAGATTGTAATCACTGCATTAAAAACATGGAGCTTTATTTGCTTTAGGAGATTTACTTATTGCGTAATCAGGACATATCACTAAAAATTCAGAGGAAAAAGAATTGAAAGATTCTGTTTTCCTGAGAACTTTAACGAAGAATGAAAGATAATTAGCAAAGGCTGGAGAACATATAACAATTTTCAAATCTTAATATGAGCAATTACTACAAGTAGACAATATGAATTTACTTTCTGAGGAAATCATAGATGAAATTATGTAAATACCTAAATTATTGGAAGACTCTTTGAAAGGAAAGAGCGGAGAATAAATTAGAATTGCTGCCTACAGGCTAATTGAATGCATCTCTATTTCTAAATTACCATTATAAATAGAATAACACTCCTATTACTTGAAATTTATAGAAGATGGATTAAAGAATCCTTTGGAAGAGATATAGATATCAGCTGCAAAAGCTTTAAGATTATTAAGTAATCAATATCAAACATAAGGTCAATAGTTGATGGATGGTAAAGAATTCTTAAAAAGAGTTATAAAACAATTGAATCAAAAGTCCACGACTGTTCAAGTACTTATACAAGGTGGCTATGCTTAAAGCGTAGGATCATTTTCACCATAAGTACTACATAATGAAGATCTGAGTATATTGTACACTATTGGATTGTCAAAGAAAAGGGCAAAATTAACAAGTTGGAGTATTGATCCAGACACCAGAAAATTTGCAATAAAGTCTCTTGGATAAAGCATTATTAATTAATTAAACAATAATTTAAATTGTGATGCTTAACTCTTACCTGTTATTGATTGCATTCTATATGCAATGTTGGATTACACAGTGAATAAAAAAGGAGATGTTGGATTATTCATAAGAGAAAATTCAATTATTGCTATATAATCTATTTTAGTCAGTTATGTAGGTTATATTGAAAGAAATCATATTGAAAATATTATCATAAATGAATAGTGTATTATCAAAATTATTGGATAATTATTATAATAATTATGTGAAAAGATTGATAGAGTTAGATTATTAGCAGGAAGTGTTTTGTAAGATTTATTTAAATCTGTTTTTCCTAAATTATAAAAATTTGAAAATTACGAATAAATATCTTCGATATTCTCAACCGCTAACTTATAATAGACTATAATAAAAGATTAAGAAAGAGTGGATCAAACTTTCTAAAGTGAAATCATCGAGGCTGAAATCAAAAACCTAAAAGATGTTCTTTAAAATATTGGAAAAACAGATCTAATTTATCATTGGAATCTGCCACATTGTTGTTATAGACTAATTGTTCCCATTCTTGCATATCCTACATTTTGTAGATACATCTTAACTGGATTATGTATAAGTGTAGGAGGGATTAGTGAATCAATCTAGAAATTTAGTGAAGAAGCATTAATTTAATATATACATCTTAATCAAAATCTAGAACTTATCATGACTAATATGATTGAAATCCTTAAATTATATGCACTAGATGAAAGAGTTGTTATACCATTGTTTAAAACAGCTTCCCTTGTTTTACAAAAAGAAGAATTACAATCATTACCTATGATTAAACATTACACTGAAAATTTATTCTAATTAATTTACAAAGAAACTCATAAAACTTAATCAATTAATAAATTATCTGCAAGTGTTCAATTAATAATTGATATTTTATCTATCAATGCAGAATTATTTCATTAAATCATTTAACATATCTTTAATATATTAACTAGCGAGTATCTTATTAAATTTATACCTTAGTTTACCTAAAGTAAGAAAACAATTAGCTGAAGCATTTTACTTGTACTTATTATCACATGATAACGAAGAGTTGATATCTATGGAAAATAATTGTTTACTATAAGATTATCTATTAGAAACTGATTGGCTATCTGTATTTATTTGATTCTATTATTTAATAGGAAGAATTAGATAAAAATATTGAGGAGTGTAGAAATTAATTGAAATAATTATTAAATTTATGAGTTAATATAAATATTATAATATATTGTTATGAATAAAAATAAATAATCAACTCAACCAATCACAACCATTAATTTAAAGAATATCGATTTCTAAGCCAAATTAGATTATATTTAACAACAATTAAAAAAGTAATAAATTACATATATCTCTTAAGTAAAGAATCTTAAGCCTAATGGAAATAATATTAAAAAGATGTGATTGAGAAAGAGGTAACAATGCTTAATTAAGAATTAGAAATATAATAAAAACTATAAGAATTGAAATTAGTTTAAGCAAATTATCCATTTACAAATATGGAAAACAAAAATGAATAAAAAAAAATACAAGGATATTTATTTGATGGAATTTTATGTTCAATTGCTGATTTAACTTTAAATAACAGTGTTTTAGATAATAAATAAGATGGATAAGTTGCAGATGAATAACAAAAAAAGAAAAAAGGTAGAAAACCTGGGAAATCTGACAAATCTGGAAAAGTTAAAAAATCAAAAGAATAATCACAAAAAATTGATTAAGAACAAGGTAAGGTAAAGGAGGAGAAAAATCAAAAAAAATAAAAAGGAAGACCAAAATCTAAAACCATAAGTGCCACTTAAAAAGTACCAATAGTTTAGAAAGGTTAACCAAAATAATAAAAACTAAAACCTGGAAGAAAACCAACAAAATAGAAGGTTGTTGAAGTGGTTAAAGGTAAATAGAAAGGACAAAATAAGAAAGTTTAGATTAAGAAAAAGATTACAAAAAAGTTGAATAAAAAAAAATGAGAGTTATTATTATAATAATTATTACAAAGTAAGTCATTCAAATTTAATTGCCTTGTAATCTTTTTCATTTTCTATCCCTACCCATCCATATTGCTATTAGATTTCTTAGATTCCCTATTATAATTAAATATTCTGAATCAACCCCATAGGATCAATATTTTCTCTAGTCATAGGATCCAAATAACCATTTTATTTAAATTGCTATTAAATACTAGTTTTATCATATGTTAATCCTGAATTGAGAAGTGTTGGTTCATCCATTATTTCATATGTGATTGGACATAGAAAACATTCTGGCAAAATAATTTCCATTTTCTTATGGATTGTCTATTCAATTTAATTCCAATCTAATTGATGGTGCTATCTATGTGCAATATCCATTAGAGTTTATTTTAGAGATAGGATGTCTATTTAGATATGCTTATAAAAACATACTTCTCTTATCTATTTCTTATCTTATCAAATGTATCATTCTTTTTCCTTTAGCAAAATTTTAATTAATCAAGACTTTTAGTTTATTTTTATATTCATTTTTATTTAATTTAACCTATTCAGAAGCTATAAATATAACGATTATATTACCACATTCAAGTTCTTTGATTCCCAATTATGCCTATTTAATTAGAGCTTCACTAATGTCAGGAAACATTTAAACTTCAATCAAAATCACAGTTCCGTAAAGAAAATGAGCTCTTGAATTTGACTAATCTATTTTAAGAGCTTATTGAGCATCTTGTTTGGCTTCCTGAAATCGATTGAGAAGTTTATTAGCCACTGAACGGTTAGAGAAGTAGATAGAATCATGATCATAGAGATTCTAGTTAGAAGATACAACTTACAATGGCTTGTGTATAGGATTCAATAGCTTTTTTATACAGTTTCATTTTTATATAATGATTACCTTCACTCTTGAACTCTAAGGATTTGGCAATATTGGGAGCATATCGACGATTACTTCTAAGTGGTAATTCATTTCGTTTTGAAGCAGCTTTTAATATTTTTCTTTATGAAGAATGAGAGGCTACAAGACAATTTTTATGTTAAAATGGGTATTCTGTGAGGACTGCTTTGATTTCAGGATGATTAGAAGTTGTGTTTCCCATTATTAAATATATAATGTTAATTTCATCAATCAAAATATATTAAAATTGCTTCATTTTACATGATAATTATTCATTTAAGTTAGTATTCAGAAATACCCAAAAATGCCTCTTCAACAAAATGATCCTCACATCTTTCTAAGGCTTTGATTAATCTAAAAGATTTATTATGAAATTAAACCTATTAACTGCCATGCATCTTAATTTCTCTTGCAAATCCTCTATCATTCTTTCTTATTCATTTAATTTTATCTATTAATCTTTTATTTAACTTAATTCTAATCTACTAGCACTCGAAGTTGATTGTTAATAATTAATAATTTCATTGATCTAATTCAAAACTCCTTATTCATTAACCTAAATAACTTTTTAATAATAATTACTTATGATATTTAATAACAAATGACTTATTGCTTCAATTTCAAGTTTTGTTCTAGAATTGCAAATAATTTCTCTGCTCCTTTCTTTTATGGAGTGGATATACTTCTTTATTTCAAATCATCCAATTCAATCATAAATTCAATAAATCTCTACTTGAGATAACCTTTAAAGATCCTTGAAATAGTATTAAGTGCCATCTTTTGGCCATTCTTCGATATGATTGAATCGAAATCTGATTTAAAGAAACCTCCCTTGATAGGTGTTTATTGCAGGAAACTAGAATGTGAAGGTTAGAATGAAGTATCATCAGGTATACCTTTACCATAATGTTCTAAATGAGTAAATGCTCTTTGTTTGATTCTATCAAAGGCTTTACATAAATTATTGAACAGTTTTTTGCATTTAATAATTTATTAAGTAGATAATCCAACTGCTTTTTAATTTAAGCTAATATCTCTCATTCTCCAATAAGCTACTTATTTACTTATTTTTGAATTCTTTGCTATAATATCAGCAACTTTCTTAAACCATATATTCTTGGATGGCTGTCCTTTCCAAATATCCATAACATATTTTTTAATAGCTTTTTCAGCAAATCTATTTAATGATATCATTCTCTAGATTGCTTAACAAATCTATATCATATTTCTTTTGACTGCTCTTATTTTCCATTAAGTGAAATAAACTCTTAATCTCACATATGCATAATTTTAGAACAATAAAATGGCTTCTTTTTTCAACCTTTCTTCTTTTTAAGTCTTACTTTCTTATTTATTTACATGCATTCTAATATTGTCTCTCCATTCAATAAAGGCCACATTCAACTAATTCATTTTGTGTTAATAAAACAATTATATGGCTAACTTTCTATTTTCTTATACATTCTGTTTGTCTTATTAATTCATTTAATTTATTGCATCACGCCATCTCTATACTGCTTATTATTGTTGTGACTTAGTTGTTCTTACCAATAATAATACTACTCTTCTCTTTTTATTTAATGCCTAAAAATAGAGATCTTATAAGCTATCGAATGATACTAAAAGTTGTCTTCTAAATAAACTGAACATCTTCTTTTCAAATATATACCCTTGTTTTGTTTTCTAGGGTTCAGGCAATCTTCTCCACAATTAAAATGAATTATGTAATTAACCAATTGATGAATTTGATATTCCCAATAAAAACTTATTAACTGCCTTTTAACTCTTATTTGAATTACTAAACTTTCTTAAAATCAATCTTAAATTGTAATTCTTTTTATTCTGAACATAATCTTTAAGTATTTCAATTATAGAGAACTTTTATTTCTATCTATTTTGACTAGCCAATAAGTCTAATTTGGCTTGAGTTAATTTCCATTTCTAATAAGAATCTTTGAACATATCTTCCCATTCTTTTAATAGTCTAACTAGTTCTTCTTATTTTTTCAATTATTTAATCTAATCCTCATAGAAGAAATACATATGATTTTATTAAATCTTATTTATCGAACCAAAAAATTAAAAAACTTTACTAGCTCTTTCTTCTGATCTTTACAATTCACTTACCTTATTCCATTATAAGAATGCCTTCTTTTCAACACTCATACAATTATACATCAATTTATTGATTGCATATTTCTATTTTGCTTATCCATCTTAGTATATATTTTATAAATATTTAAAACTACTCTTTCTTAGAATTTACATTTTAAATGAATTCAATTTTTATTCAAATATTGATGCTTATTTTAAATTAGATTAATCAGGTAATTGTTTCCATTTCAAAAATGTAGTACCAACCTAACCTGCAAATGTATGTAAAAACTTTAATTATATTTTCTTAATTAAATTTAATCTATTTCTATCATCATTAAATTTTCTCAATATATCTCTTAATTATCCAATTTGATTATGTTTCAAATTTCTTTAAAGTGCAAATAATAAAAACTTTTTTTTCTCTTCATCCATCAATGAGGCTATCTTATCAGATTTAGCTTTATTATTCCATTTTATGAATGCCCATCTTAATAAATTATTATATTAAGATAACATTTTTTCAAAGACTTTCTCTTAAAGTTGATTTGTCTTAAAAATGACTTTGACATTACCAGATAATGTCAATGAAAGAGATTAGAAGAAGTTTGTTGTTGACTTACAGGTTTCAATTGATTTTAATAATCTATTTGTATTTCTCCATTATAAAAACAATCTCTTATTTAATCCCATGCCTAAAATTATTAATTTTCTAATGCAATGCATCTTCTTATTCATAGCTTCTTAATATTCTTCTTTTAATGGATCATATGATAATTTGATTCTACCTCTAAAAAGAGATTCCAAGATTTTCTCTAATCTTCTTCCTTTTTTAATATCTTCATAATTTTATATTTCAGGTAGATTTTTCCATTTTTAAAATGCTACAATTGCTCCACCAAACTTAGTAGAAAATAATCTTGAAAAAAACTTCTGTTAAACTGCACTAAGAACTGAATTTCTTTTGAATTTAGATAATGCTAATCTCAACTTATATTTTAAGTTATTTTTATAATAAAACTCTATCTGTCGAATCATAAATTCTCTTTTCTCTCCTTTTATTGCTTACATATTTTCAAATTTTAAATAATTAATCCATCTCATAAAGAAATATCTAATATTATCATAATTGCCTTCAATTATCTTCAATATTGCTTTCTCTTTTAATCTTGACTCTTAATTTGGTTTCATTATTTATAAATTACATTAAATATGATCACCAACAAATTTAAATAGTAAGATAGCACTCTTACATCTTTAAACTTCCTAAATCAAAGATACATTCTTATTCCATTTATCAAGTGCCTTTTATTATTCTGACTCTTAAGTTTTCACAAGGAGCAATACTGTCCTTTTTTTTATTGCAACAGCATCATCATATATTTCATGTAATGGATTCCAAATCTTTTTCTTTATTTGACGAATTAAAAAATGATTAAAAGATTATTCAAATTTAGTTCCTTTTGCTAATTAAGAATAATCTAGTTCTGGAATTTATTTCCATTTATTAAATGATATCCAAACTTAAGAGATTGTATTTCTATGTATTATTGCTAATGCTTTTCTTCTTAAATTTTAAGATTCTGCATTTTAATGGAATCTCTTTAAAATTTCAACTAATGCATAATGCTTTACTCTATAACCACAATTAATCCAATTAACTAATCTTTATTTAATTATTTCATCATTTAATGTAACATTCAATTATGAAAACTAATCAAACATCTTCATTTCCCATGATCTTCTATGCCAAACTAAAAATGCTGTTTTTAAATCACTTTAACCAACAGATATGATTTTATTTATACAATATTTCTTTTTAGCTTACCCATCTAATAGATAGTTTTCCAAAATATTCCATGAATTTACTTTTACAAATCTATAAGCAACTCTTCCAAGAGAAATCATAAATTTGCTTACTTTTGCAGTTTATCCATTTACCTTATCTTCTGGTAAATATTTCCATTTCTAAAAGCTAGAACTCACTTATCCTATTACAGTTTACATTAATCTAAGATGCATTTTCTTTATCTATTATGCTATCTGAAGATTTTAATGAAATAGATTTAAAGCCCTTCTTAATCTTTACTTTTTATCATTTTCTAAGAATTTCTTTAAATTTAAAATGAGAAATTTCATCTTCTCATCCCCCAACCTCTCCAAAATTTACTCTTATTTTGTTTGACTTTTCCATCTGAAAAAAGCAATAGCTAAATTACTATGCTAAGATGCTAGTATTTTTTAGATGCATTTCTCTTTAATATCTATATCTTTTTTGTTTTAGATGAATGTGAGTAGATTAGATTGTATTATCAAAGCTAAAGAATAGAAGAAATTATTTGTTTTTTAACATGCTACAACTGATTTATATACTTTAGTTACGTTTTGCCATTACTTTAAATATCTCTAAGGAGCACTCATTGTAACTGAAAATAATTATCTTATACAAAATCTTTTCTTTTACAAGGCATCATAATATAAATATTTCAAAGGATCATATGCTTACTTGTGTGTATTAGTGATAAACATTTACAATTTAATTTAAAATTTTGAAGCCTTTTAAATATTGTTAAAATCATGAGGGTTTGGTAAGGTTTTCCATTTTCTAAATGAATCAATCAATTATCCATTTACGGATAGGAGAATTTTGCCAAAATACTTATTTTTGATTTCTTAATTAGCTCTATATAATTAAAATTTCTTTAAGATTTATTTGAGCAATCCCTTTTCAGTTTTATTGGCTGTATCTTTCAACTTTGATATCAAGTCTTATTTATTTATATTATTAAGTTTTTATTCCATTTTCTTTTGAACACTATAATTTTCTATTTATCTCAGAGCATCTAATTTTTATCTTTATTGTAATTTCAAAATAAATTTGTCTAGAAATGAACAGATTTACATCTTTTTACTAAGATTAAACATTCTGAAAGTTTCTTGTTTTACTAATTGATGAGTTACATTTGCACCTTATTATAATGATTTAATTTTCTTTAAATTAGTTTCAGTTAATTTTGCATAAGTATTATAATTTGCCCATTTATAAAATGCTGTATAAGATTAATTGAATGTAACTTCAATTAATTCTCTTATAACTTTAGTTTTTTTATTTTTAGCTTCATCATGAATATCTTTAAAAGAATTCCAAACCAATCTTTTATTTTAATCTACTTTATTGCCTAATTTATTAATTAATAATAATCCTTATTTCTTAATGTCATTCTCTCTTTTATCTGGTAAATCGACCCATCTAGTGTAACATCTTTACAATCTTCCAAATGTTGTTTTAAGGAGAACACCAAAAAACTTTTTCTTTAATCTAAAATTTAATAAGTCTCCTCTCCAAATTTCAAATGCCTAATAATAATTATGTGATTATATACTTCTTTTAATCTTTATCTATCTAATCTATCATTTCTCATATTATATTCTTCTCCTAATTTTTCTAAAGCTTTAAATTGTTTTTCTAATTTATTTGATTTGATTTTAGCAATTAACTTCCACCAATTAAATTTTTCTCGTAAATATCTTTCTCTATACTTTGAACTTATTGACCAAATCAATAAGCCAAGCATTTTATTTGTATCTTATGACGTTGGTTTAATTGAATCAATTGCTTACCTTTTGAGTTATAATTCTTTTTTTTGAATAAATAAGGCCAAATTGATTAAACACAAATTCTTTTTTTTCCTTGCATTCATTCTAGCCTCCTTTGGTGGTTTTGTACTATTTACCTTATTGTTTTTAATACCCCAATAAGAATTTGAGTTTTTGAAAAGCGTTAAATTGATTCAACTTAGAATTCAATAGTATTTTGTCAACAGCTTACTTCACAATTTCAGGGTTAGTTCTTACTTACCATCTAAAAATGAATAGTAAAGTAGAATACCTTATAAATGCATCTTATAAAGTGAGGGAAGTTTAAGTCTTAATTAAATGTGATACTATTATTCCTTTTAATTTAGGTGACAATTTAGTTGAAAGCTGATTGCTTATGGATAGTTAAAATATGATACTTGGAATCAGAGAGCATTGTTTATAAATAAAATAATAATAAATTCGTAATCTGTTAATTAATTTTATTTCTATATAATCAGATAGCAATACAAATATTATGATTATATACAATTATAAAATCAATCATGTGTAAGAATAAATTTCACAGTTTTTTATCTAATTTCCTATATTTTTTACATTCTGAGATCATATTTTGCAATTTTTCCTTGTTTAGAATTCTCTAGAGTATTTTTAAATGTTTCCTAAAGTAATAATGCTTCTTCTTCATTCATGTCATTTAATGTTTCAATATTATTTTTGATAAACTTCTTTCTCAATCTATCTTTTGTTTATTACTACTTTTCTCTACCTTAACATTTGGTTATTAAATGTGCAATGATGATTGCTATTATAACTAACACTATTAGAACAATAAATAATTATTCTTATTATAACATTTTTAATTTATTAATTTCATATTCACCATTCCAGAGAATCTAAACTTTTCTCAAACTCCCTGGATCCCTCATAAAACTGAGCGTACCATTATCTCCATCTTAATAATAATGGATCAGCATCACCCTTTAAATTATATGCGACCTTATCTGTAAAGATCTTATTATTCCACAAACTCACATCTGCAATCACTTATCTTAATTCACCTCCCAAAATATAAGCACTAGCCCAATAAGGTAATGAACTTGTTGTGTATAATGTATGAAACACTTTCAAATTGAATCTTTCAACTGGCTGAATGGCTTATTTATATAAAGCTTCAAAAACATCTGACAATACATATAAGGCCACTGTTGCAGGTCCCATTTAAAATCCAGTTGCCCAAATCACATTAAACTTCCATTTATTAAAGAACACCAAATAAGCATCCAAACATAAAACATTCATATATTATCGTAAATCCTTATTTGATAAATACTGATCAAATAGATTCTTTTAGTATTTTCGAACCTTCTCTTTGCTATGTTCCATCTTCTAAAAGAAATCTGGGTCATTTGCAGGCAAACTTTTCATTGTCCACTTGAAACTGACTATCCAAGTTGGAATGTAGTCATTAACTGATGAATGTATATAATCAAAATGTCTAGCATCAGCACCATTTTCAGGAATTTCTTAAATGTGACAATTTACATAATTAACACTCTCCCCTCTTAATTAAAGATGATCACTCTATTCTAACACTGGTTCATACCATGGTTTAGCTTCCAAACAGTGAAGCCATATATATACTATCCCTTTTAATTCTTTCACCAGATAAGTTTTTATTTTAATTTCTCCTTCTTCTACTTTTTGTAAATACTCTCCTTTTTTATTAGAATCCATCTTTTCAATATTATTGTAACAATAAGTGGATACAATTTTAGGATCTAATTTTTCAGAATTGACACATAATCCAGTTTTACCATCAAATGCCCATCCATGGAAGGGACATTCAATACAAGACTTGAATTTGACTTATCCACCAATTCCAAGATTAGCTCCCATATGTGGACAATAAGCAGCCACAGCATAAACAACTTTATCTGTTCCTCTATAATAAGCAATGTGTCGACCAGCAAATTTGATTTCTTCTACTTATCTATAAACTATGATCAATATATACCCAATCTTCAATTCTACACTTCTACAAAGTCGATACCATCCATTTGGATATGATGGAGGAGGTGTTCCTCTGGCTTATTTATGTCTTAAGACATTTGGTTATGCCTTCTCAGCGATAAGATAAAATCTGAATTTTCTATAATACACGCAATATATAAATATGAGAATAATAGGGACAATGATCTCTAATCTTACCCAATCCATATTAAATAAAAATATTATTAACAATTAAGATTTAATTAATTAAATTTATACTTAATTTATAGATATATAAATATAAGAATTTATAATCATTTTTTTATATAGTAATTAATTATCTCAAATTAAATTTGATTTCCTAATTTCGATTGCTCTGCTTCGTTGATAAATGTTCACTATTTAAAATATTAATTCTGGTTATTTGGTAAGAAACCCATTAAGAATTATTTGAAAATTTGTATTCAAATATTTAAATTATTTAAAATCATCAACCCTTTAATAGAGGATTCAATATATTAGAATTAAAAACCTCATTATTACCCATGAAATTTATTTTCAAGCATAAGTTGTGTTAGCTAATGACTGTAAATCAAATTACACTAAGTTTTGTTCAAATTAGGTTGAATAGTTGTGAAGAAATAAGTAAAATAAGTTCACATTTATTGCCTATAACAATTAAAATATTATATTAGTTTTATTAGATAATATGTAAACTATTTATTGGAAAGAATTTAACTACAATAGACTATTTAAATCTTTCATTCCACTTATTATATTTGAATATTTGTTATTGATAGAACATTTATGTTCTAAATTGTTATCTATAGCATGAATAAATAATATAAAGTAATAGATCTATGAATATTGAATCCAACGAATTTATGACCAGATAAATAATATTTATTATATAAAACATATATTTATTAGACTTGAAGTATAACAAATAAACATACAATAAGTTAATCCTATTTGATAACTTTAAATATATTAAAAGTATTGATTATTCTTATTATAATTATTATAATGAAGATTTAATACATTATATTTATTCTACCATTTAAACATAAAATAATTTCACAGAATTTGATATCCTTCTGTTGGATATAAATATTTGCCTCCTGAATTGTAATCATAATATAAAATTTCATTTGCTTGAATATCCTTACAAGCATACATAATAATTCTAGCTTATTTATTAATGGCTACTCTTAGACATTTTACATTAACTATTTCCACTTACTTAAATTAATATTATATTCACTTACTTCTTTAATTTTGTTGTCAATTCCACATACAAATCTAGCTATATTTGAATACTTTTCTGGAACTACATAAAGTGTTTTCTTTGGATTTGGATGTGATAATAGTTCCTTTAATATAAATTAACCTTACCATAATGCTGTCATTTTAATCAAAAATGATATTCTTCCATTTTTTTACTTCTCCACAATATTCTGCTAAAATTGAACCTTTCTTAATGAATCCAGTAGATTTAGCAATGAAACCAGTTTTAATATGAAAGTCGACCATTAATTAAGGAGTAATACCTAATCTACTAAATTCCTTAAATTATAGAAAAGACTTCAAATTATCTTCATCTAAATCCTCCAATTTGCGTTCATATTTAGCATTATTATCTTCTGGCTTTGAGTCTTCTGGAAAATAAGTTAGATCATCAGAGAAATAAATAGATTTTGCACATAATGCTTTAATTAATGAATAAGATTCTTCAAACTATTTTTCTTTTGAATCAGAATATTTAGGTAAATATAATCTGACTCTATTCTATTTCTTCACTTTATCAATTATAATTAAATCATCTTAACAGGTATATTCTGATTTCCATAATTGAATGTAATTTTTAATAGTATCATATTAATAAGGTAGATTATCTTTTAAGTATTGATCACATACAGAACAGAATTCAGTTTGACTATTATAACATTGTACATGTTATCTGAGATTACATCTATAACAAATCTTACTTTAATTTTGAATGTCATCGCAAATAGTGTAACAAACACTACAAATTGTATTAGAAGATTTGCATTCATGTATAATCAAAGTATCTCCTTCTACTTATGTAATATATTATAATTTGAGTAGCATATTTTATAATTGAACTTAACATTTGGAACATAACTATTTACTCTCTTCATCTACACATTTTAGATGAAAGAGATCTTAACATCCATTGCATCTTCTATGTGGTGATGTATCTCTATGATTCATACAAACTTTGCATCTAAAACTGAATACTTATTAATTTAATGATCTTTTATTTTTCTTATGGATAAGTTTTTTAAATTATTTATATGTAAGTTCACAATGTCGAAATATGTTGGCATATTGATCGAGAGTACAAATTATTTTTTTAGGCATATTTAATTAATCATAAGATTAATTGATTAATATTATGCTTTCAAGTATTTAGATAGTATATATAAGTCAATATTAAATCATTAGAGTCTCTAATTATACATTGTATTAATGTATAAGAATGGAATAAAATATTATTATTAAAATAAACTATAATGCAAGAGTTAGGTAAATAACAAAAGATGGTTATTGGAATGGTTGGATTACCAGCAAGAGGAAAGACTTACATTTCAAGGAAGATTTGTAGATATTTGAATTGGATGGGTTTCAAGAGCAAAGTATTTAATATAGGAAATTACAGAAGACAAATATGTGGAACAGATTGCAACTCAAATTTCTTTGATCCTGGCAATAAAGATGTAATAGATCATATTTAATTGAAGGCATCTAAAGCAAGAGATGAATGTGCCTTATTAGCTTTGAATGATATGATAAATTATCTTAGAAATGAAGGAGATGTAAGTTTGTATGATGGTACAAATACTACAAAATAAAGAAGAAAATTGATCATGGAAACATTACAATAAAAGTTTAGTGAGGTTTAAGTATTTTGGGTTGAATCAATATGTAATGATGAAGATGTCATTTTGAGAAATATTTAATTAACTAAATTAAACAATCCTGATTATGTTGGTAAATCATCAGAGGAAGCCACTTAGGATTTCTAATAGAGAATTGAATAATATGCCAAAGTGTATGAACCTATAGACATGGATGAGAATATTTCATTTATAAAAATTATTGATATTGGAAATGATGTAAAGCAAAATATAATTAAGATAGATTATGATTTATAATATCTAAGGATTCTTATAATCCAAATTAGTTTCATATTTGATGAATCTACATATTTATCCTAGACCAATATATTTGTCCAGACATGGAGAAAGTTAGTACAATGTTGTTCATAAAGTGGGAGGTGATTCTGATTTAACTTAAACAGGATTGATGTATGCAAAATAATTGGGCAAATATTTTGTTTAAGAATTAGAAGGAAATAGAAATATTAAGATGTTTACTTCAACTATGTAAAGAGCATTACATACAAGTAATGATGTTTGTGAATTATTGGGAGTGGAATATTATTCATTGAAAGCTTTGGATGAAATAAATCCAGGAATATGTGATGGATTGACATATTAATAGATTGCTGATAAATTCCCTTAGGATTATGAGGAACGCAAAATGAACAAATTAACTTATCGATATCCAAGAGGAGAATCATATCTTGATGTTATCAGTAGAATAGAATAAATAATTTTTGAAATTGAAAGATCAAGATTACCTGTTATTGTCATTGCTCATCAAGCTATATTAAGATGTTTATATGCATATTTTCATGAACATGAAGTACCAGAAATACCAAAATTAAATATTCCATTACATCAGGTAATTAAATTAGTACCTGCTGCATATTATTGCAAAGAAACTAGAATAAAAATAGATCCTATGACTGGAAATTGGGAAATTCAAGATGAAGCTACAATTAAGAAAGTTAAATCATTTCTTGATTTGTGAAATGTCAATAATAAAATAATAATTTTTTCACTCTTTCAATATCCATTTCTTCTTATCTTAACTAATGATTACATTTGGTTATTATTGAATATACATCACAATCTATTTTTTACATTATATACACTTACCTTCTGCCATAAAACATTAGTTAATTGTTTTTCATAAAATTTTTTCAATTATTTAAGTTAATCATCTATAATGAGAAATTTTTGCTATTCAAGATTATTTAATAATGATTGCGAAACAATATTCACAAACACATTCATTTATTCTTCATCTTAAACATTTCCTGATTTCATTATTTTATATCCAATCACTAAACCTACAGCCAATCCTAAAATAACTAATCCTAATATTATTATATTTAAATAGTTTCCAGATTCATTTTTCAATATTTAACTACTAAATTGACCTCTATCCTCATCTTTACTTGAATTTATTATTTCGCTTTTTGTAGCTCGATGTATTACTTCAGTTTAATTATCAAGTATTTCTGACTTAGAACAAGACATAGTATAAGCTTTTGCCTTTGGGGAATTACTTTTCTCTTCAGACATTGGTGTACTTTATTTTATAGAAATTAAATAAATTATAAATCTACAATTTGCGCTCTCAATTTATTGGTTTTACAATTCAGTATTTTGTATAATCATTTCTTAATTCACAATATATAAATTATGATTTCTCAAATACTTATTTTTTATGTATAAGTACATATATGGTTCAAATGTGTATTAATAAATCTGAAATATTATGATATGGTTCCTGAATAAATATGCAAAAATCTAAATATTCCAAAATCTTGAAAGAAATGCAAATGTCTACTTCTAAAGTTAGATCAATAAACAATTATGTTTACAAATTATTATCCTAAATTATACTAATCTTGATAAATACTAATATAATTTATTATTTTCTAATGTTGAATAACTATGATAATCAAATCTTAAATAATTTCTCTAAAAGATATATTAGATTTTAAGTTTAAGATAAATTAAAATAGAGAACTGAAGATGGACAAATATACTCTGTTAAATTGAAAGAAATAAGTAATATATATTTTCATCTTGTTATTCAAACAAATTTATATAGAAGAGTTGAAAAAGGCACATTTATAATTTGGATTATCTTACTTCTATTATCTTTTGAAATTTAATGTCTGGTTTTTCACCTTGCTTTATGAATGACTTAAAGTATATCATATATATTTGTCCAGAATGTTATAATTCAATTGGTTGAACCCCATTTTAATATTTTGAATGTCATATATTTATTTTAATAAAATATGTCAACTTCATATTTTAATTTGAAATGGAGACAGTCCATCAATTAACTTATGGAAGCCTTATAAATTGAAATGGATCCATTAATTGAGAATCAGGCCAAACAAAATCTAAAATTAGTAAGGCCTGATTAAGATTGGTTTGTATACTATGGGAAGTTATACTTATTTTACGTTGATGCATATAAATCACTTGAAACTTGTTATGATTAATTGTTACATCCATAAAAAAGACGTCTATTAAAGAAAATGCTTGAAAATACAATGTTAAGATAAATTCAAATCAAACAGGTACATTAATGATTTTAAAATATATAGGCCATGATTTTCTATTCAACATAAGGTAATGTGATAAGATCAGATTTTGTAAATTTACATACAGTAATTTTTGATGAAAAGAGACTCATAGAAGATACTGAGGTGTCTTTACCTCATTATTTTTCAGATGAATAAAATAGAAAACTTGCTTATCGAAAATAAATGCTTAATCATTTTTTAAATGAATTTCATGATACCACTTAACCAGAGGAAGAAGTTTTGGTGGATAAAGCAGTTTTAGAAAATATTGAATAAGCTATATGGTTTATATAGAAAAATGAAAGAGGAAGATAAGGTATTGAGAGAGTGCTATTGGCAAAACAATTGAAGAAATAAGAATTAAAGAAGCAAGAAAAACAAAAGAAGTTGTAAGAAGGTTTAGAAGTACATGATTCTACAGAGAGAGAAGAAGCTATAACAATGATTTAAAAATATTATAGAGGATTTAAGGCTAGAGAGATTGTATGGGATTTAAGAGAGTAGGAATCACTATTTTTAGGTTTTACATTGGAGAAACAATTACAAGAAACAGATGCTTATAAGACATATCATTTTTAAAGGGAGAAGATGAAAGAAAAACAATAAGAAAGATTATAAGAGTATAAAACAGCCTTAGTTGAAGCAAGAGAGAATTTAATGAATGATTGGTAAGATGATATCTAAAATTAAATGTTGGCTGAAAGAAGAAGATGGTATATGAGTGAAGTTTAGAAAGCAGAAGGTAAATTAGTACCACCAAAGGTTGCTTAATTTTATAAAAAAGATTAAGTTAGATTACCATTAACAGAAGAAGAATAAGAAATGATGGATATATTGGACAAAGAGAAGAAAGCAGCTAAAAAGAATAAGGGCAAAAAGAAGAAGAAGAAGAAGCAAGAAGATGAAGATATTAGAGTAGAATAAGGGCCTACTGAAGCAATAGTAAAGATGCAAGATTTAATTCAAAAACATAATTAAGATTGGAGAAATGATTAACTAAATCCTTATTAAAAACATGAAAATTGTTTATTAAAGGGAGAAATTGCAAAAGGAGTTGAAAAATAAATAAGAGAAGTAGTAGATGAAATGATTGATATGGAATTAATCAATTTAAGAATTGCATTAAAAGCTAAGAAAATGAAATATCCTAAAAAAAAGAAATCAAAAAAAAAGAAAGCAAAACCAGCTGAAAAAGCAGAGGAAGATGATTTATTAGAAGAAGGAGAAATTAATTTTGGTTTTAGAAGTGTAGCAAAGAAAAAGAAAAAGAAGTTTCCAGGTGATAAAGGTACTGCAAAAAAGGATCCAAGGGATATGTTAGCTGAATTAATTGAATCTGGTATAGCTAAAAAATTAGAACCAGCCAAAATTACAGATTTAATAGGAAATTGTAATCCATTAAGATAAAAATAAGAAATGTTATAAGAATAAGTAGCTGATCCTTCTATTTATGATTTAAGATAAGTTTTAGTTTAATTTATTGGAATGCCATTAGGATCTCCATATATAAAAGATAATGTTAAAGAAAGTAATTATGTATTATTTTATGGACCTCATGGTTCAGGTAAAACACATGCAGTTAGAGCATTATAAACTGAATGTGATGCTTTGATTCTAGATTTATCACCTGCTAATATTGAAAATAAATATTAAGATAAACCTGATTATTTATTATCATTAGCATTTAAAACTGCTGCTTGTTTCTAGCCTGCTATTATATATATTGATGAAATAGAACGAATTTTTAAAGGAAAGAAAAAGAAGAAGAAGGGTGATTAATAACCATCATCTGCTGGAGGCATGAATTGGGTTAAATTGAGAAAATACTTATTAAAATATGGAAAATATTTCACAGAGAAATAGAAAGAAAATGTTACTATTATTGGTTGTAGTTATGCTCCTTGGAATGCTAATAAAAAATAATTAAAATCCTTTTTTAAAAGAAGAGTATATTTCCCTTGTCCAAATTATGCTACAAGAATAATGATATTCTAGAAGTTTTTTGATGAAAGAAAGATTTAACTACATCCCAATTTCCCCTTAAGCTCTTTGGCTCATGCTACTGAAGGATTTACTGCAGGAAATGTATTATAATTAATTTATATTTTAGATTAAAGAAGCTCTCAGAAAGATTTTGACAGAGAGACGATTAATATTATCCATTGAGATACCATATAGAATAAGTGAATTTGTTGATCCTTTAGCTGTTTAATAATCTACATTTTTATAACAATATTAAGAATTTCGCAAATTACATGATGATTTATCTGGAAATAAAGCAAGAATTGATAAACTAAAGAAACCAGCTGATGATGAAAAAGGAAAAAAGAAACCTGCCAAAAAAAAGAAATGACTAATATTATCATTATTCAAATACATAATTTAATTAATTTTACTCAAAATGAATGTTTAATTAATTATTTATTATTAAAGTTTATTCTGAAAGTATGTAACAAACTCATTAATTACTTGATTCTATAGAGAGAAAAGTATAGAATTGTGTCATAAGAGACTAACAATATGAAAAATTACTTTTTAGTGGTAGACCTTCACATATTGAAAATACAGTTGATAAATAATAAAAATAATTGGGAGATTCAAAAATTACATTACTTGATCATCATTACTAAAAAAAGTTTGAAAAGATGGGTTAAAGATTAGAAAATCTAGAAAAAGAGAAAGAAGTTAAAGTATAAATATCAAGAGAACAATAAACAAGTGATTTTGAATAAGAGGAAGCACGAAGCGTAAAATTAATAATAAACTAGATTAGATAGTAAATTTGAATAGAACCATCAAATTATACTCATAACAAATTTCATCATTGTAAGAACAAATGAAAAGAATGCAAATGAACTATTAGAAATAAATTTAAGATCTATAAATACAACTCAGAAAATATTAACTTTGATTTAATTTCTTATCTTAATAATCCAATACTAAATTTAATATAAATTCTATAAATTAATCATTTATTTATCTTTAATATGATTATTACTTCAATTCTAATTTATATATATATTTGAAAAGCAAGATCAATCATTCTTGAATAAAATATCATATAATCTCATTCTCATTAATTATACTACAATTATTCAAGTAATAAGTAATGTTTTATACTCATAAAGGCATTTAGTAAACTATGAATATTTGCTTAAATAATAATAAATTATCTAGAAGTACTAACAATACTAAGCAATATATTTTATTTTAACAAAGATGCGAGATCATTATTGATTACAAAGATTTCTATTTTCAATATAAAAATTACAATTTCAATTACTCATATCCTTATCTTCCTTTTTGGTTTTTTTTTTGACTTTTAGTCCTCCAATTATTATAACCTTTAAAATATGACCTATACGATGGCATCTGTTTTTTATTGATAGTTTAAATTATTGTCCTCTTATAATTTAATTTTTTTTCTTAATGTCTCTATACAATCATGTTATTAATTAATCTTATGAGTTAATTCACATTTTTCACAAGTTTGAGTTCTATAATCACAAAATTATGAATGATCCCTAATGGATTTTAAACTGCCTATTAAATTACAATCAGGATGTGGACATTTAGTTTCTACATATTCGCATTCCTTTAAATGAGAATCTAAGAATTATAATTCCATTTATATATCACATCCTCTATTTACACATTTTAGTAGTATTTAAGAGATTTAGTTCTTGAAAATTCTATGAGGATCTTTTAATTTTTAATTTTATTTGCATTTATTTGAACAGGTTTCTATTTAATTGATGACGCTTTATACTTTTTTATTGTAACTCTTATGTTATGCATTCTAAACAAAATAGACTTTGACATTCACTACACTCCCTTGGATCAACAACTAATTTGGAACATATCGCACATATTAAATTTTTATCTACTTTATCAGGGTCCACTATTAAAGTTCTTATTATTGAAGATTAAGAAATAGAAGTTGATTTCATTTATTTATGTTATTGATTAATTTTCTATTATAATATAATATGCTTTAATTAATAGAATTTACAAATTTTTCTATTTAAGATTTGATATATTATAAGTATATAGAATAATAAGAAATTGAAAAATGAAAAAATTAGGCTTTATTTAATTTTCTATTATTAAGATTCATAATAATTATGCTCATAACTTCATATTTATAATATCATAATTTTTCTATGTTTATTTGAATTGTCCTCATATAAAAATATCTTTATTATAAAGATCAATATTTGATAATTAACAGATTGCAATTTGAATAAATAAGATTTCAGAAATATAAAAAGTGCTTCATTTTGAATTTAACATTATGTAAATGATTTATAAATTATAATATTAAAAATGCCTCCTAAGAATAAGAAAGAAGAGGAAGCAGCTAGATTGGCGGAGGAAGAGAGGAAGAGACAAATAGAAGAATAATTAAGGTAGGAAGAGGAGAGAAAATACGGTTGTGGTCGATATAGGACAAAGTAATAGTTTCAGAATATGTGAAGTATGGGATTACCTATTAGTCAATATATAATAAATGAAGTAGTTTAATAAGAGGATGCCAGTAATTTGATAAAAGAATATTTGTGCAAGGTAGGATATTTAATGGAGAAATTAGATTTTGGAGAGAAATCATTGTGAAAAATTAAGAGACATAGATATTGAAATAGCAGGGGAATAATTGATTAATGATTTTAGTGCTTGTTAAGATTTTGGATTTAGTAAAGACCAAGCATTAATATTCATTAATATGATGTTTTTAGTTTACATCAATTAACATGAGAAATTTGGGAAGCTAGTAGAAGGAGGATTGACAAGAGGGAAATCAATACAAGGAGATAGAAAACTATTTTAATAATTATTATCTTAACATAGTACTGATGGATAAGGATGTCATAAAGTATTTGTAGCTAAGTAATTGTAACCAATTATCGATTATATTGAGAAGGGTAATTAAGATCAATTTAATTTCAGGTTATCTATCTCATTGGTTGTTATTACATCAAGCACATTCTCATAATTAAAGACCATTAGAAATCCAAGTTGATTTATAAATAGAGTTGCCTTTGCCTTAACCTTCCCTAGAAGATCATACCTATTATAAACCTATTGTGACTGATGATACATAATCTTTCAAAAAGACTGAGATGGAAGAATAGGAAGTAGAATACCATGAGCCTACAGATGAAGAATTATTGGATTCTGTGATTATGAATGCAATTCAAGATAAATTGAGTTTTGCATAATAAGAATTAGAAACTAGATTGAAAGATAGATAAGTTGAGATTGAGTCTAAACTTTAAGAGATGGCAGCAGCATTGACTAAGAAGAAAAAATGAATATAAAAATATTAAAATCTTTTAATTATGATTAAATATTTATAGAGATCTCTCTTTAGAATTAGTGAAGAGTATGAATATCTCAAAAGTAAGTCAATATTTAAGACACAGCTTTAACAATTTAAGAAGGCTCTAAATAAAGGTATTACTTATTAATCTATATATATTAGCAATCTAATTACAATAATAAATTGATTAAAATACTAAAGCTGCCTTCAATATGTAAAATCATGCTTTCTTTACATCAAATGTGCCTGCTAAAACTATTCTAGCTGCATTCCTATAGAAAAGAGATTATTCAAATGAAGAAATTGTTGGATAAACATTTGTTCAATTAGGACATGCTTTAAAAGCAAGAGGAGATAAAACCTATTTTGATCATAAATCAATAGAAACCTCTATGGGTTTTGATGTCTTAATCAAAGATTTATTAAATTTGAATGATTACAGAGTTTTAGCTGAAGGAATTCATGGATTGGCACTAACTGGAGTTAATTTACATAGCGATTAAATTATTGATAAGGTATTTCAATAATTAGAGGCCAAAGAATTAAATCCTGATGAAAAATAATTAATTGAAGCATTTTTGATAGATATCTTTGAAGAAAAACAAGAATTGCCTGTAGATAATCTTATTTATGAAGTTGAAAAATTAATTGAAGAAACACAATCTGATATTTTCAATGTTTTAGAAGCAATTGTAGAAATTAGAAGAGTTTACTTAAAATTACTTGATTTCTAAAAATCTGATTGGGTTCATGTTAATACCAATATTAAAATGATGGAATTTGAAGAAGCTTTAATATCTACAGGTTTGTTGCATCCTGCAGAAATTGAAAACGAAGATATCTCATTATCATTAGAAACTGCACTTTCATATATTTCAGGAAAAGATCCAGATCTTATGTCATTTTTGATTAATATATTAGAAATACAATTATTACATAGAGATCAAATGAAACCAATGGAACCAAAGTTATCTGATTTTGGAGATTTGATGGTAGCTGTGACTGAATATCAAGGCCATGAAATTGCATAAAGATTAAAGAATGCATAATCTTTATTGGTTAACTCTGATAAATATAAATTAGCAAAGGCTTTTGCTAATGCTGGTCTCAATGTTGAAAGCAGAGAGTATTTAAATTAGGTTACTGATGAAGATATTCTAAATTCATTAGATTCATTGCATCTTCATTTGTAATTGAATAAGACAGATAGACAATTTCCATTGCCTGATAATTTGACTCTACTTTCATTAGATGAATTAATTGCTTATGCAACATATTTGGCATTGTAAAATTAAAATTATGGACTCTTTATTGAAGAACTCAAATTTAGAGTCAAAAATTTAAATACCATTAGAGATTTAAATGAAAAATAACAAGAAAGGATTGATGTTTTAGAAAAACATTCAGGTCAGAAATTGATCTATGAAGAAAAGGATATTAATCATAGTGAAGTATACAAAGCTATTAAAGAGACTTTACCTAAATCAGTTTAATTGATTGAAATTTATGATCTGAGTGTCAATAATGAAATAAATGGTTATGCTAAATTAAGAGTAGGTTCATAACCATATATGACTTTATATGATTTCTTAGGTAAGGATAAGGAATAATTCAAATAGAAGTTATAATTAGCATTTAATCTTGAAAATTCTGATATCATTTTATTTAATAAAATTAAAGATAGATTAGAAAGTGTCTAAGTAGAGGATAATAGTAAAGAATTAAATTCATAAACTATTTTCAATGCTTAATGGTAATATTTAAAGAAAAGAGCATTAAACTATTTAAATAAGAATGATAA
>JPFL01000372.1:9686-52326 GCA_000733385.1 Paramecium biaurelia
ATTAAACATTAAAATAAAAAAAGAAGGATTACCAACCTAAAAAAAGTTAATAATTAGCAATGCTACTATAGGAAGAAATCCAGAAAATGATATTTAGTTAAATCATGAATCTGTAAGTAGAACTCATGTTTGGGTAATCTATTTTTTTAGTTTAGCTCACTTTTAAAGAAAAGTAGTTTTACTTATAGGATAGAGGAAGCTTAATAGGAACATTCATTCTTTTAGAAACTAAAACATAAATTGTATAGGGATATATTATCTAAATGGGAGCAACCGAAATAGTTATATAAAGTCTTTAACAAAATGGTTAATGTAAAGTTATATATAAATTAGTTTAAGAATGCAATATTGTTTTAGCTTCTCAAATGGGATCAGTCTAATTTACTTTATCAATTGGGAAATCAAAAATGATTGGATCCTAAACTTTTGGAGATTAAACAATGGCATATGATCATGCTTTATTAGAATTCACTAGTGAAGGTATCAGTATAGAGGATTAAAAAACTTCTAGTGGGTATAATTTTTGTTTGAATTAGAACTTGGATGAGATTAAGTAAATCTGGTGTTTAATCTTAAAGTGTAACATTGTGTAGAAGGAGAGTCATAAAAATAGCAGAATATATACTTATAATTGAACCCGAATGATATTTATATAAATTATAACCTAAAATTTAGAAAGAATTATTTAAAATTTTAAAATTTTATAATTGTTTAAATTATGAATTAAAATTTACTTCATCTGATCGAAATTACAAAAAAACATTAAGATTAATTTGATGAATACTATTTAGATGATATGATTGCATCTTGTAGATAAAATGCATAAAATGATCGTTACTTGATTTTATTTTTGATTAAAATATGGTAAAATAATGAAGAATTTTTGGGATATAGATTTAAGTAATGGGTATAATAACATAAAGTTTGTAACTCAAAATCACCTCTTGATTTATTAAGAAATGGTTAAGTTCATGAATGCATCTAAAAGTTTGAATAAAATTTATCCCGCAATGCTTTTGAAGCTATTAAAAAGCATAATTTTTTTCCAAAAATTAATACATAATAATAAGAGGAAAGTTTTAAAAGAGTAAAAGAAAACTTAAAATAATATGATGATCCTACTTTAAATAAAATCAATAAAATTTTATTAGGCGATATAGAATCAATTTTAGAAGCATCTAAATCAGATTGGATCTCATTTGTTATGCTCTATGTTTAATTTTGTGATTATAAAATTAAACCTTAAGACATAACAAAAATTTTAAGATAATTAAATTTCTCTATTGAATAAGACAACAATAATCTTATTTAATTATTCGGAGAAATTGTGTTAAGATCAGATAATATATATATTATTAATTGTTTGCTCTAATATGATAAACATCTGACTTACTTTCTATATTTATATATTTAACATAAAGGATAGGATTAACTTAGATCATAATTTGAAATACATGTAATATATTATTTTATTTATATTTTAGAAAAGCAAGTTTTAGTTGATCAAAACTATTCTTGAAGATATTCCAAATGATATGAAATATGAAAATGAGATCTTATACTTTTTTGAGGAAATTACAGAAATAATTAATATGTTAAGAAAACTTAGAAATACTGAGTTTGAATAGGAATTTTAAGACATATATGATGCTAAAATGAAAGGAATTATTATTTCTTCAAGCAATTTTCGGAAAAGTATAAAATCTACTAATTTTAGTTATGACATTTGTTGAAAATATTGAAAAATTCTAATAAGGTTATTAAGCATCTATAGTACTTGAAGCCTTGTTATAGAAATTATTCAGTCAACATTTATTTTAGCTGGAAGAAAAAAAAAATGCTTTAAATATAATAATTGAAAAATTTTTTTATGAAGAACCTTTTAGAGATTTAATTAAATAAGAAATTAACAATCATATCAATAATCCTGATTTTGATGAAGTATTTAGAGAATTCTTAAATAATTTTTCATTTTAACAATATAGAGGATATTTTGAATAAGAATTAATAAAGCTTTAATTTAAATTTGGATTAAAATTGTATGATTTACAATTAACAAACAACATTGAATATCCTGAATCTCTTATTATGAATATATCCTAAGAGTTTATAAGAAATATTTCACAATCTGATGACTCTTTTAAATTAAAGATGAAAATAATTTTGAGTACCTTGTTAGATTAATGCTAAAATATAGTGGATGAAAATTTAAATAACAGGAAAAATATCGTTAGACTTCTAATAAGAAGATTGTGATTTAATGTTTGATTAATATATATAAGTTCAACTGATGTAATTAATATATCTTTTATAAATTTGAAATTTGAGTGTTTCTTCCAAGTTCTTAGTACATTACATTTATAATTCAGATGTTCTTTAGTGTTTGAGATTAAAGCTACGGTTATTTAGGAGATTGCTTATATATTGATTAATAATTAACGACATTATTTAATGCAATTACTGTATAATTGACACTAAACTGAAATTTTTGAATTTATTCTTTAAAATATTGTATATATGATTTATTTCTACTGATCTACTTCATTTATTGGTTAAAGAAGTCTAAGAATAGCTAGTAGGAGTAGAAAAATTATATATAGCTTATCCTTATAAGTTAAATCGACTATAGCTATTGAAACAATATTTACTATCTATGATTTTTGAGCAAGTATTTATACTGACTATTCATTTGTATCAAATCACTTATATATTTTATGAAGACTTGATTTCTTCTCAGATATAAAATATAGCTATAATTTTTTCACTAGTTTAAACTCTTAATAGATATCAATAAAATATAAATGGATCCATCTTACAGGTTATAAAATACAAACATTCATATCTTCCATGGTTCAGTTTTTAAGATCAATTTGAAAACTACATATGTTTAAATGAAGGTCTTTTTAATAAGATGATTAAAAATCGCATTTATAATTTCAATAAAAATAATATATATAAATATCATGTAACAACAAAATAAAAGAGAACAAGATGAGAATGAAATATCTAATGAAATTACTCATGTGTTATTACATAACTTAGATGATGTTAATAGTGCTATTATATTGTTTAAAATTGGAAAAGAAAATGTATTAAAAAGCATTTTAACTTTCTTGAAAACTAAATTAGGAAAAGGAGATTTTGAATTTTTCAATATATTTTCAGAGAAAATTGAAATGATAAATATGTTAAATAGAAGAATTTACTTTTAAGAGAAAAAAAATGAAATGAAAAACAATGAAGAACTTGCTAAATCAATAGATGCTTTTACTTAAAGAGAAAAATATCATTAAGACCCTGAAGAAAAATATGAAAAGTAGAATAGGTAGGAAGGCTAAATTTATAGTTTTTAATAATTAAAACAAGAGGAATAATAATTAGATTAATACAACTATAATATGTAAAAAAATAAACCTTCTCGACTTAAGTAAAATAAATATAATTTACTAGAATTTTACCACCAGGTTATGAATAAAAAATAAGATAATAGTAAATTGAAATTTCAAATTTGGTATCAGAAATTAATAATCTTAAGTAATATATATATATAATAATCCTACTTTAGATAATCAAATTAATATAATATTAATCAATTATAAGAAGAAAATCAGTAATTATAAGAAGAAAATTATTTGTTATAAATTAAAGTTAGGGAAACTAACTTTAATTATTAATCATAAATAGAAGCATTAAATACAGAGAAATAAGAAAATAAGTAAATGTAAAATAAATCTAATTTAGATAATCAACTTAATATAATAATAATAATAAATTATAAGAGGAAAATTAATAATTAAAGAATGAAAATATTTTATTATAAAAAGAACTTAAAGAAATTACAGTGAAACTTTAATCATAAATGCAAGAATTAAATAAGGAAAGAAATGATAATAAAATCAATCCAAAGATATAGATTATAAATTAGAATCCTATATTAGAACCTAAAAATGAATAATTGTAATCCTATTACTAAAATCAAAGTAATTAAAAATATAATTAATATAAGATTAGCAATAAAATAATTACAGAAATAAATGTGGTCATTATATTGATATTTCTTAAATATAAAATTAAATATATTAGGCACTTAGAGGCAATAAAATAGCTTTATGTAATAGTTGTTAAATTCCTCTTTAATCAAAACTATGTTTATTGATTCAAGATTGTGGAAAATTTTATTTGGAAAAAAAAACTTAAATAGAACTTAAGCAGCTTTTATAAATTTTAGAGAGGGGAAAGTTAAAAAATAATGAAAAATTAGTAAAATGTTAGAATAATAATTGTCAATTTTTTTGCATTTGGTAGATCTAGAAATCATATAGTGGAAGATTTTAGTAACAAAATAATGGATTTTGCCCTTTGTGTTTATAATAAAGTATCATTTACCCAGAAAAATAGGCTCCAATTTATTAAACATAAATTAATTAATCTTATAATAAAGCATATTGATAATTTATAATTATCGTTAATACATATATATAATATTTATTGAATTAAGACTTATTGTTCATATATTATTATTAATTCACAAAATATTAATACAGTCAGATTATATATATATAAAATATTTTCCAATAGTTTGATTATATTATATTTTATTTTATTTTGACCTAGATAAAATTTCCTTTCATTGTTTAACTTTTATTAAATTTGTAGCTTTTAGATTGTAATTTATTCTCCATTTTACCCGTTCCTAAGTTTTCTAACCCAAATCTTTTAAAACAACATTCCATAAATGTTAATTCCTTCCTTCATTTTAGGTAATTCGATGATAGCTACAGAAAGTATTAATTTTTTCAATCCAATTTATATTATTTGTAAATAAAAAAAATTGGCATTATTAATTACTAGGAGATTTAGAAAATCAAGACTTGTTAATATTTTTGAAGTCAAAACAGGATTCACTATTATCATAATTTGATATTAAATTAGTTATTTAATGGTTTAAATGACTTTAAAATTTAATGATAGATAATATTAAGCACTTTTAAAAATCTTTTGTTGGATATAATTGAGCTCTAAAATGACAAATTACTTGATTGATAAATAAGGAGCAGATTTAATTGCAATATGGATAAACTAGCACAATGTACAACAGTATAAAATTTTGTTCTAAAAGCCTCAGATACTCAAACAGGTCAATTTTCAATAATTACCTATCACAGTGAATATGTTGAATAAAATTCAATTTTTAATTGATTTCATTATTATAATTTCAGAAAGAAAGGATCATCAATGAATTGAAATTGGTTGTATATAAAATTTATTAAGTTAATTATAAATAATCAATTAATTTTATTTAATAGAAATGTACAGGTTAACATCTCCAGAAATTATGATGGTTACATTTTATGATCTAGATCGACCTTCTAATTAGTCTTAAAGATCATATAGATTATAAAACACTACAACAGTTTTGGATATTTAGCAATTTATTAAAAAGAATTTAGATGATAATTATGAAATTCAAATTTACTTTGAAAAAGATAAATATTTTGATGGAAACCTCAATTCTAATGTAATGACAATTATTAGAAAATCATAATCTAGAGTTATTTGTTATAAAAAGGTTTTATCTCAAAAATCTAATTAAATATAAAAATCACAGTAGATAGAGAATGATATGTCAATTAATAATAATTAATAATTCAATAACTCAATTAATATTAAACCACTGGGTATGTAGAAAGGCTATTAAATTCAACCAACGAACATAAAAAATTTATTAGAACAAAATTAAGTAAAAAATAATATTTAATTCTCATCACAAACTCCATAAGTAAGGGGACACTCTTAATAAAATTAAAAAAATAATAAAATATAATTAAAAGAAATGAATTCAACACCCTAATATATAGAACCATCAGAAATCATAGATAATTATTATCCTTAATAAAATGCAACAAATTAAAATCCAAAGTAATTTATTTATCTAAATAGATTTTAATCTTAGTATCAGAATCCATAAATTATAAATCAATCATAATAATAAATTTAAGACTTTTAATAATAATAATAATTAAATTAATAAGACAATGAATTGTAAAAAGAAATACCTCAACATAAGTAAAATAATATAATTATTAGATCTTAATCTCAAGGGTATGAACAATAATTAAGAAAATATTAAATTGAAATTTAAAATTTAACAACACAATTTAATAATTATAAGTAATATATATATTATAATTCTACTTTAGATAATCATCTTAATATAATAATAATAAATTATAAGAAGAAAATCAATAATTAAAATATGAAAATTAATTGTTATAAAAAGAAATTTAAGAAACCAAGTTTAATAATAAATCATAAATAGAAGCATTAAATGCTGAATTATAAAAAAATAAGTAAATATAGATAAATCTACTTTAGACAATCAACCTAATATAATAATAATAATAAATTATATGAAGAAAATCAAAAATTAAAGAATGAATATTATTCTTTATAAAAAGAACATAACGATACTAAGATTAATTATTAATCATAAATAGAAGCATTAAATACTGAACTATAAAAAAATAGGTAAATGTAAAATAAATCTAATTTAGATAATCAACTTAATATAATAATAATAATAAATTATAAGAAGAAAATCAAAAATTAAAGAATGAATATTATTCTTTATAAAAAGAACATAACGATACTAAGATTAATTATTAATCATAAATAGAAGCATTAAATACAGAGAAATAAGAAAATAAGTAAATGTAAAATAAATCTAATTTAGATAATCATCTTAATATAATAATAATAATAAATTATAAGAAGAAAATTAATAATTAAAGAATGAAAATTAATTGTTATAAAAAGAAATTAAAGAAGCTAAGTTGAATAATAAATCAAAAATTGAAGCATTAAATAAGGAAAAGGATAATTACAATAAAGAATAATAAGAGTAAATTTTAAAACTTAATAAATAAAATAATTTGTTAGAGTATTAAATTCACTTAGTTTAGATAATCTTAAAAGAAAATTTAAGAAAATTTTATTAGTATTTGTGATTTAATGAATATCAAAATGGAGAAGATTCAAAAAATGAGGATTGACAATCATGATTGCATATCCAAATTAACATATAGCGAAATTAAAGATTTATTAGTAAATGCAGTGAAAACTTAAGAGTAAGTTCATTGCAATTGCGATAAGGAACAATTATTACCACTTAATAAATTTAAGAAACTGCTAACTATTTTGGAATAATATTTAAATATGATATACCAAAAATAGTTATCCACATTAATTAGAATCTAAAGAAATGCTTCATTACCAATACAGAAATGTTGCTCAAACAACTGTAACTTTATATTCATTTTAAGAAATGATTAAGAAAACGAAAATATATAAATTAACCAATAATGTTTTTGTCAAAACTGCGATTTAATTTGTTAAGCAGAAAGAATATGATAAATTTAACTTTCATATATACAATTATTTGTGAAATTTTATTTTATTTATTAAAAAATAAGCATAACTTTTTGGAGGATTCATTTCAAAATGTAATTAACCTTTTAACTTTCAATCTTTCATTAGATTTTGGGAAAAAAAAACATGGTTTTAAATTATTAGAAAATTAAAAAAAATAAATTAAAATAATTCACTTTATACAAAATATAGTCTCAAATTCCTTTTGCTATTTTCACAATTCTTACTATACTTAAATCGGTAGAAAAGGGTTTATCACACTTTGCTCTTAGCAAATCTAACAAAAACTATTTTTTTATTTGATTTGTTATTTATTATACTTTTATTCCCAAATACAAAAAAACATGCAATTTTAATTTTTACATTTTGCTATTTATTAAGAATTTGAGTTAATTCTTAAGTTGATAACATTTTTTAAATTCAATAGATCAGATTCGTGTTAATTTTCTAAGTAAGTTTTACAAAAAGACTAATTTTATAAACAAAGCTTCTAGTTTAATGGTTAACTACATTAATTACATAATGCTTTCCATTTATTTAGGATGGCTTTAAATATAATATATTCTAATTATTATACTGAAAATGCATGGCCACATTTATTTATAAAATTTTAATTATGAGAATCTAAATTAGATGCCACATTTTTTTTCAAATTTGGGGATAAATATTCAATTTTCTAATTTTATTATTAATTCTATTATTATGCTAAATTTCGAAAAGTGTTTACAACATTAATTTATTTCTAGTCTAGTTAATTTATATATTATATCTAATTTTAAGAAAGAAGATTGGGTTTATCTTATTAGAGATTATTAAACTTACATTATTCACTTTAATTAATAAAAATTAATACATAACAAGTTACTATAAATGTTCTTATAATTTATGTTTTTCCATCAATATTTATTCTGAAAGCAGTTTAATCTAATTGATTTCATCTCTATAATAACAAAAGATAATAATACTTAATTTTTTGATTTTCAACCTTAAGGCTTTCAAATTCAGACTAATTGTCTTTAAATCTAGCAAGTTCATTAGAAATTTATTAATTTAATTGACTAAATATATTAATAATAATATTACCTTAAAATAATATTGTCTTATTCTAAATCTTACATTTTTAAACTATCTTTTAAGATTTATTTACGAATTAGTTTATTTTCATTAATCAACTCTTGATTTTATTTTAATAAGTCAGTTTACTTAACTTTTAACTGTTATAAAGAATCTCTTATAAAAATGAGTTTATATTTACTTTAAAGATTAGTTTTCTTGTTAATGAACAATTGAATTTCCTTAAATATTAGGCAATTTAAGGTTATTGAATAGAGAACTACTTGTAGAACAAATCCTATTCTTTGAATATATACTTTTCACATTTTATTATGCCTTTTATTCTTATACTTTTTTAACAAAAGTTGGTTATTAATAGTTATCATTGAGTTTTGAAGGTTGTGATTTATTTCTTTTAATAATTCTATAGTATATTGTTCTTGTATTTGCTTATTTAATTTTGTTTATCACTAAATCATTTAGATTCCCAATAAAAGATTAATCTTTATCAAAATATAATTCAATATGTTCATTATTCTCCAAGTTATTTGATATTTTTAATTTAACCTCTTAAATTGTTGTTGTATTATTTATTCTCATAGATTTGTATTATAAAGAAGTAATCTAATCTAGATTTTATAATGTAATCAGTATTTTATCAGCAGATAAGGATCTTTAGGCAATTATTTAACCTTACTATAAATCAGACATTTAATTATATATTTATTAATAATAAATATGCATTCAGGAATAACAATTCTACTAATTAAATGATCGTTTTTGTTTTGGTATACTTATTAAATATATATTATTTGACTAGGTTTTTGAAAAGATTTTCTAAAGTAATACTAAATTAATAAAGAGCTGATAAAGTTCAATATAAATAAAATACAATTTTTGATTCCCTTAATTAGAGTAATAAAAACAAAATTTTGTGATAATAAAGGATAACAGTCTAATTCATAATAAGAAATTTATAAAGAATTTATTTTAAGCAAAACTAATAGTTTATTCTTTCACTATACAGTTATGAATTGAATCCTATCGAAGAAGTATGGAAACTACTTAAGTAATATATTTTGATATTGCAACTAATACATATTTTTATCTAAACAGAGAAGTTAAATATTATCTTAAGAAATTAAATAGATCTATTGAGTGAATTAAAAGTAATTATCAAGTGAATATAATTTGAATATTATTAGAATAGGTAGAAAACATCTAATAAATATTTATATTAATAAGTTTTAGGAATGTATTTATTATTAATAATTTTATGAATTATATTATTAAAAAAAATTAAAAGAAGTCATTATAAAAGAAATCGTCATCATAAGAAAGAAATCTTGACAATAATATTGTGACCAAATCGCCTATAAGAATTGATTAATAGAAAACTTGTAGAAATTGTCCTCCCATATCATAAAATTAACAAACTCCAATTTAAAATCTAAATAAAAAATCATTTTTCTCAAACAATTTGCAATTTTAAGAATAGTAAGACTAGTAATTAAAATCTAAGATCAGTCATAAACTTCCTAGACCAATGACTAGTTACAAAATAGATTGTGATAACTTAAAATCCTACACTTAAAATAAAAATGAATAAATTAATTTGTTATCTAATTAGTAGAATTAAGATTAAGTAATTGTGAATGATCGATAAAAATAAAATGGTTTGAAAAAGATAACTCAAAATTATGAAAATAATATCTAAAAATCAGAAAATCACTTACAATAATAAATATTAACAATATAAGATGAATAATTTCAATATAATTCCAATTTCACTATACCTATTATAAGAAAATAATCAAGCACTAAATTTCCTTTAAAAAATAAATTATTTAAGAATCAAGTAGACCAAAATTTTTAACTTAAAACAGAACATTTTGATACATCACCATAGGATTTCTAATCTACAGAAGCTAATTTTTTTAAAAAAACAGATGGGAATATATAAGAAATTAATGATTTAATTACAAATAAGAAATAAAATATGTATTCAGTAATTCAATAAAGTCCCAATAATTATCAAACACTTAAAAAGTCTATTTATAGTGAGGATAAATAAAGAAATGAACATACTGTGTAATATAAAAATTTTGAAAAACAATATTCCCCTGATTCCTCAGAGAAAAATCATCAATAATAAAAACCAAAAAAAGTAATTACAAGATTGGAGTTAATCAGACAAATTTCAAATGCAAATTTAAATGATTAAATACATTTTTAGAATATTTCAGAATAAAATCAAAGAAATCAAATTTTATAACCTTAGAACAATGAACTAAAGTTTTCTTATTAACTTGAATAAATATTTTTAAACACAACTAAATATTTATTTTTAAAGTGTCAAAACCAAAATTGTAAATATTTTTGTATATTGACCTTTTTTCATAAACAAGATTATTATTGTTAATAATGTGAAATGTATAGTGTTATAGCTGATGTTTCTGCAAAATTTGTTAGGAATAAATGCAATCACACTCTAAACTATAAAGATATCATTTTTATAGTTTAAAATGCAATTTCAAATATATAACTTGCTCGTTGTAGTACTTGTAAGTAGGAGATAAATTATACTCTAATTCAAAGCATCGATCGATATTAATTTTATATTAATATAAAATATTAATTAGATTTGTAAATGTTAAAGAAATAAATACTCAAGAATCCATAATATTAAATTGCTGAATGTACATAACCTGATTGCAATTTTTTTACCCTATGGAATTCTAAAGTACCTTTATTAAAATAAGGTTTTTGTATGATTTGCAATAAGAGGATTGCTTTTAAACTGGAGCCTAACATAAATTTTGTTTGTTAAATTAATTGTGGACATGAACTATCAGCTTAAAAACTATTAGGGTTAGCTTCTGATGCATAAATTACAAAGGATTTTGCTAAATGTTCAAAATGTCAAGTTTAAATATCATTAAAGTTGTTTCAGTAATTTGAATCATAGGGATAATAATATATTGAATATGCTATGAACAAATAATTAGATATACTGAAATAGTAATTTGATAAAAAGAACGAAGTTGTACTTTCTTAATGTAGTACATTATCATGTCGATTCTTTTATGTTTTTTAAAATAAAACTATTTATAATTCTCAAAATCAAATTGTTTTTAGTCAATAATACAATATTGAAAATTAGATGATATCTAGTTTTTGTCCTAATTGTAACTAAATGTCAATTTCAAGTGAATGGAAATAAAGGAAGAACATATAAAAAAAAGCAAATATACAAATTAAAAGTTCTTGATTAAATTAAATTATCATTGTATTAATAATTAATTTCTATTACAAACATAAATACATAGTAATTAGAGTAATATAGTAATATAAGAATTGTTGTATTTATTTTAAGATTTTCATTTCTTAAAAGAGAATATACAAAATTACTCATAATATATTCAAATATTAGTTTTTGTATTTTATTACATTAAAGGGAGAATAATTTAATTTATAATGTAAATGGATATTATTATATTAAAAATATTTAGATGGGAGAATCAAAATAACAAATTTCTAATACTTATGAATATAAATCTTGAATTCTATCTACTATAAGATCTAAAAACTCTTATACTTTCTATTAAATCATCATAATCTTAATAAAGATAATGTATAAATTGATATGTCTTATTTGGTATTAAGATTACTATTATATTAGATAAATATAGAAGATAATATATTATTTTAATAATAAAAAAAAGAATTGATAAACTTTTAATAATAAATTACTGATTCATGAGTTAATATTAAATTTAAGCTGAGAATAATAATTTTAATTAATATTATAAGCAATTATAAATTGTAATAACAGAAATAAAATGATTATGTATCTTTTAATATTAAGTAATTGATTATTGAGATAAGGAAAATTTATATAACAAACTTATTAATGTATAAATTAGGAATTCAAATAAATAATTGAAATATATTACCTAAATATATTGAGTCTTCATAAAATTATATTAGATGTTTGAATTTAAGAAGTTGAATCAAATCTAAAATTACAAATTAATAAAACCGGGAAGTAAATAAATAAAATCAGAAAGAGAAATGATAAAGAAGAGTACATATATTTAAATTAAATAGCAGGAGAGAAGAAAAAGAAAGAATAACAAAAATTTGAAATTAAAGATTAGAAGAATGACTAATAATTTAATTATTCAAATAAATTCTATTGTAGATATTATACATATAAATCGTTAGTCCTAATGAAATAATCAAGATTATAAAGTATTTCAATATAATTGAGTATAAAATTTGATAAATAAGTGCATTGAAATAAAAAATTATGAATGATACAAGATATTTTGGTTGTATATAAAATTTATTAAGTTAATTATAAATAAACAATTAATTTTATTTAATAGAAATGTAAAGGCCATAATCTCCGGAACTAATAATGGTTACATTTTATGATCTAGATCAACCTTCTAGTTAGACTTAAAAATCATGGAGAATATCAAACACTACAACAATTTTGGATATTTAGCAATTTATTAAAAATAATTTAGATGATAATTATGAAATTCAATTTTAGTTTGAAAAAGATAAATATTTTGATGGAAACCTCAATTCTTATGTAATCAATTTAATAAGAAAATCATCATCTAGAGTTATTTATTATAAAAAGGTTTTATCTCAAAAATCTAATTAAATATAAAAATCACAGAAATAGATAGGGAATGATATGTCAATTAATAATAATTAATAATTCAATAACTCAATTAATATTAAACCACTGGGTATGTAGAAAGGCTATTAGGTTCAACCAACGAACATAAAAAATTTATTAGAACAAAATTAAGTAAAAAATAATATTTAATTCTCATCACAAATTCCATAGGTAAGGGGACCCTCTTAATAAAATTATAATAATAAAAGAATATAAATAAAAGAAATGAATTCACCACCCTAATATATAGAACCATCAGAAATCATAGATAATTATTATCCTTAATAAAATGCAACAAATTAAAATCCAAAGTAATTTATTTATCTAAATAGATTTTATTCTTAGTATCAGAATCCATAAATTATAAATCAATCATAATAATAAATTTAAGACTTTTAATAATAATAATAATAAAATTAATAAGACAATGAATTGTAAAAAGAAATAACTCAACTTAAGTAAAAATAATATAATTATTAGATCTTAATCTCAAAGGTATGAACAATAATTAAGAAAATATTAAATTGAAATTTAAAATTTAACAACAGAAATTAATAATTATAAGTAATATATATATAATAATTCTACTTTAGATAATCAACCTAATATAATAATAATAATAGATTATAAGAAGAAAATTAATAATTAAAGAATGAAAATATTTCTTTATAAAAAGAACTTAAAGATACTAAGATTATTTATTAATCATAAATGGAAACATTAAATAATGAATTATAAAAATATAAGTAAATATAATAAATCTAATTAGATAATTAATTTAATATAATAATAGTAATAAATTATAAGAAGAAAATCAAAAATTAAATAATGAAAATTAATTGATATAAAAAGAACTTAAAGATATTAAATTGAAATTAGAACCTAAAAAAGAATAATTGTAATCCTATTACTAAAATCAAAGTAATTAAAAATATAATTAATATAAGATTAGCAATAAAATAATTACAGAAATAAATGTGGTCATTATATTGATATTTCTTAAATATAAAATTAAATATAATAGGCACTTAGATGCAATAAAATAGCTTTATGTAATAGTTGTTAAATTCCTCTTTAATCCAAACTATGTTTATTGATTCAAGATTATGGAAAATGTTATTTGGAAACAAAAACTTAAGTAGAACTTAAGCAGCTTTTATTAACTTTAGAGAGGGGAAAGTTAAAAAATAATGAAAAATTAGTAAAATGTTAGAATAATAATTGTCAATTTTTTTGCATTTGGTAGAATACAATCTAGAAATCATATAGTGGAAGATTTTAGTAACAAAATAATGGATTTTGCCCTTTGTGTTTATAATAAAGTATCATTTACCCAGAAAAATAAGCTCCAATTTTTTAAACATAAATTAATTATTCTTATAGTAGAGCATATTGATAATTTATAGTTATCTTTAATATTTATATATTATTTAATTAATATTAATTCTAAAATAATAAAAAAATTTTCAAGTGTTTATCTAAATCTTTCAACTATCATTTTTTCTATATTGACTAGTTGATTATAGTGCTAGGTTTTTATGTTTAATTTGATAAAGGAAAGGTTTTTACTTTAGTTAATTTTATTTATCCAAAAATTAGATATCTGAGTGGAGTTAGATTCTTTTGTAGTCTTTTTATTAATTTGAATTTATTTTAATAAACTAAAAGCATATTCTAAGTATCAAACCTTTAGAGTAGTTTTTAAAAGCATACAGAAGAAATTCAGATTAAGGAATAGGAAAAAGGTAATTTCCCTCATTGAAGATTTAATTATCAGTTAGTTTTTTTCCATTTATTGCTATTGCATTCTAAATATACTTTGTGAGGTTTAAAATAATATCAAACTTTGATTAGTTAATAAAATTTGAATATATTTTCTAATTTATGAATTTTAAGCAACCTAATAAAGTTTTCTAAATAACACTAAAATAATAAGAAAATTAAAATTAGTTTACTTTATCAATATATGGTATTAACTTTAATTTAGTCTTTTATTTTCTTCTTTAATTTGATAACAATTAAACAATTCAAAAGATCAGGACTGCCAAGAAACATTATTGGCATTTTATGAATTAACGTTGTGTTCATAAAGAAGATGAAATTAATGAACTCATTTTAAACTTAAAACAAATAAAAAGATTAATTTATTCTATACCTTATTCTATTTATTTATTAATATCCAATAATTCTTTATTAATAAATGAATTTATAAAAGAAACATTAAAACTAATAAAACTCAATAAACTGTCTTTCTATTTGACAATTATTAAAAAACCATTCAAGTTTCTCAAAATTAATTTCAAAGTTAATATAAATATAAAGGAACATTCCTAAATTATATAGGATATTAGCCTTTTCAATTAAAAGTGTATTTCGCTTCTAATTTCCAAAATAAAATAATTTTCTTCTTTTATATTTCATTATTATATGAACATACTCTTTTATAGTGACACAAAATAAGCTAGTTGCTTTAATTAATATGATTTTTCTTTATTTTTATATTTGCAAAATTATTCATAAATATTATTAATATTAATTTAAATGAACAATTCAACTCCTATTCCTTAATTCTTTTAGTAAGAATTTGAATGTTCTTTGTGCTTAACCTTCTTAACTAATCCAATTACCATTCCATGCGGACACACATTTTGTAAAGAATGCATATCTAATGCAGTCAAATAGATTCCACGTTGTCCAACATGCAGGTATTAATATTTCTGAAATTTAAGAGGTACAATCACAATAGAGGTTAAAAATTTAAAAGAAAATTTACTTATAAAGTCTACAGTAAATGAGTTGAAAAAGCACTTGAATTATACAGTTAATCCCTAAAAATAAGAAATATAAAATATACAAGATAATAATAATCAACCAGAAAAATTAATAATTCTTTATACAACAGAAGTGATTATACCATATTAATATCAAAGAATTGTTTTAGAAAAGGATTAGTTTAAGAGTTTCCCAAAAAATCAAGAATTGATTAAGTAGATATTTGCTAATATTAAAAAATTTGTAATAGCTTTCAAATCAAATAAAGCTTAAGATGTAAGATTTCAATTAATATTAAGATTGGATATTTGGCTTAATTATAATTGGTTTAGATTATCAAAGGATAAATAACAGCATAAATATTGACAGAAGATATTGTTGAATTATCAAATAAAGAATCAACAGAGTTTTAATTAAACAATGAAGGTTAAATTAAATATATTTTGCCTATTGCTACTGCCAAAATACTATAAGAAGACTATATAGATTTAAACGATAATGATACCTAGTACTAAATCTCTACATAAATTTAATAAATTAAAGATGTTTTAAATCCCTTCATTTTATAATTAAGTAATTCATAAAATGATTTATCTAAATATTTACACCAAAGTGGATTATTTATGTATCTAAGTTTATAAATTGAAAAAGATTGGAAATCATTAAAAAGACTTTCATTTTTATTACCCAGCCTATTAAATATTGAAAGAGAATAAAAAAACAATATTCTATCTTAAAATAATTGTATTTAGAGGTTAATTTTAATAAATAAAAGCATTCAAAAATTTAAAAATACTTCAAATCCCATGATAGTATTTACAACAAACAAAAAATCCTTATCTAAAGGTTTATGGTTTTAATTTTGGTTTATAGCAATTTCAATATTGCTTGCATACTTATTATAGTTTTGATTTTAGTTGTATGTTATAGAAATTATTTTTATTATATTCAATCACAATTATTTTTATGATCCTTATTGAAGGATTATAAAATTCTTTAATGAATTTAAATTATTGCAATATTTAACATTAATTTAATATACAATTCAAACAGATATCACATAAATTATTCTAATAAAAAAGGTGAAAGAATGAGTAATTAATAATCAGATTAAACATTTATAATTAAATCATTCAAACGTTTAATACTTTTCTTTTCCTTAAATTGTTTTTAATTTATTAATTAACAGAAAAGAAGGAATGAAAATCTGAAAAAATAGGATCTCTGGAATGTGAATCTTTATTTTCTAGTTCTAAAAACTCTTCAATTTGCTTTTATATTTCTTCTTAAAACTGGAGATTTGATGAAACTCGTTATTGGACAAGCTCTTAATCTTAATCTTATTCCATTTCATATTCTTATGATTATATTGTTTCCCTTTCATCCTCTAAACTAATATTTTCAAATTATTTATTAATATCTTCAAAGTTTTAGGCTAAAGAAAAATAATGGTAAAAATTTACTTTTTCTCATGTTCTTTTGAATATTACTAAACTCTTCTCTCTTATTTGTCATTATATTTTTCATCTCATTATTTAACTTTGATTCTACTTTATCAGATTAATTTATTTATAACCCATCATTAAGCCCCACATCTAATGTTTTATCATTATATAAATCCTTTGTAAATTCTTATACTATTTTAATGGCTTGTTGCTCATCAATTTCATCTTTTCTCTTTTTGACTCTGCTAAATGATTCTAAATCTTTTTCTAAAACACTTTAATTTTCTTTTAGCATATCTTTTTTATCTTTATCATTTTACTCTAATTAATCCTAAATTTGTGGTTCTTCTTTATTTTAGTCCATCTTATCTGGTTATAGATTTTATTCTATGTTCTAATTGATACTTGGATAATTTTATACTTAATTCTACTTTGGATCTTCAATTTGATTTAAATTTGAATCTACTTATTCATCCAATTCGTTATTTGGTTTTATTTCAGATTGCAACTTTACCTAATCTTCAAACAACTTTTAAAATTGATAAATGGTTTATTATTATTATTCAACCAATTGTTTTTATTATTCAACAATAAATTATTATGATTAAATTATTTTGAATGGATCCAATTCAGATGACTCATTACTTTCAGAATTCTATTATAAATTTTACATTTCCTATTACATTTCCATAATTTAATCTTGCAGATCTTCAACTACATTTTGTTCTTATGAAGTGTCTATTTATTCTTCAATTTAATTTTCAATTTTAGTCTCGATATCATAATCTAGAGTTGAATCCATAACTATTGAATTTTCATACATGAATTCTTAATTATTTATAACTTTCTTTTAATTTTCATCAACTATTGTTTATGTACTGTCAACAATTGCAATATTTAAAGGCTATTGATTGAAAGACTATTCAATTGAATTTGTGTTATAATCTTGAGGTTTAATTAAATTTGTCAAAAATTACAATCCCTCATTTACTTATGCTTAATTCTTATTAAGAGATTCTTCAGATTAATCTAAAACTGATAAATCATGCTGCAACCAAGATTCACTAATTGTCATAACTTCTTACATATTTTCTTAAGCCTATTAGGAATTCTCTTTTTAATCTTCAACTTACAATTAGTCCCCTTATTCTGGATATATGTAAGATATAGAGTTTATTTGAGATCCTTATTATTCTTGAGGACTTGACTTATCTAAAGAATCAAAAAAGGTAACAGTATTATTATCCTCTTCTTATTATTTTATGTGTTCTGGATTTATTTCTACCATTGTAAATCCAATTTCAAATGAATTTTCAAAAGATTCTTAATTTGAACTTAATTATACTCCATTATCGTATACTCCAATTAATGATGAAATTCCATAAAACTAAGTATTTGGTATCCCTTGAGATATTTACAGAATAGACAAATCCTTTTTTTAAAATAAATCTTAAGGTCCAATTAGTAAACATAAACCAAGAGAACTTTCTGCATTTGATTTTGTAGTTAATTGGACTTAATTCTTATCAATTGATTTTATCGCTAAAATTATATCATCTTAATTTTTTCTGTGAATTCCTGTTAAAAAGGCTGCTACTTATGGTTATTCCTCAAATACAGTATTAAATTTGATATCTATTTAATCCTTTTAAACTTCAATATTATTGCAAATAGTTTAAACATCTTTATGTTCTGTTGCTAAGTAGTTAAATCTAATTTGATTAATTTCACAATCACTTATAACTTACAGTTAAAACCCTTTATTTATAAAAAAAGTATAATACCCTCACTAGTTACGTCAGTTACTTTTGAAAAAAAGTCTAATGCATTGAAATCAGAGTGGTAACCAATCACACCTAAAACGATTTTGGGAATTTCAGCAAAATTATTATTAAATTTTATATCCTTTCATAGTCATAATTAAATACTTATCTGTATATTTTATGGGCTAAGATTTTTTCTGAAGACACTTATCCCTATTCAAATATTGAACCAAAAACTATTGTACAAATATGAATCAAGATTATTAATTTCATATTTAATTATAATTAATTAAAACGGATAGATGAATAGAGAATTAGAATAAATACTACAAAGAACAATAAATATTTATTGAACAGAAAAGGAATATTATATATGCTATTAATAATTAAGTTTAATTTGAATTACTACCATTTATGAATTAAGATAAAAAATTATTTTTTTATTCATTAAGAATTTATTAAACTAGCAGAAGGGTAAAAGCAATTGAACTTTTTATTATAAATAAATAAAACAATAATGAATCAATAAAATATTCCTTATGCAAAATATTAAAATTTATCGTACCTTGAAATATAATATATTATAATTACCATTTTGCTCTCCAATTATCTAGAGACTTATTGATTAATCCTTAGACATATACAAATAATTCAGCATCCGATGTAACTCTTGGATTAAATCTATCTTCTAATTCTTTTAATGATAATTCTCCTTTTGAAAAGCAAGGTAATGTAGTTCCATGACCTGTGTACATCATTTCAACCAATAATAAGATTTCCTTTTAGTGTTTTTGACAAGCTTTAAAGCCTCTACCTAATTTAAATACAATACTTATAAAATAGTTTTCTAAAGTGATCCTAAAACAAATAACCTTTTACTCCACCAATAACTTTTATATAGTCTGACAATAATTTAAAAGGTACTTTTCCTTCAAATTCCATACCTTTTCCTGGTGCTATTGATAAAAAGAATCCAAAATCTATATGTATTAAATGGCCCTAATCATCTAATAATATATTGCCATTGTGTCTATCTTTAACTTATAAAAAATAACACACTAAACCATAGGCAACAAGTGATTAAACATAATTCTATATTGCTTATTCGATATTATCTCTAAAAAAAGATCTAAAAAAGTCTGAAAAGTCTGAAAATTAAGTATATTTGGTTTATAAATTTTTTTATAAACTATCTATTGTAGTAGCATTTTTTATCATTTCAATCATTCCACAATCAGGTCCCAAAGATAAAACTTCATAATATCTTAATTATAAAGGTAAACCTTCCTTTTTGAATATTTAATCAAATTAACAAATTAATTATAATGCAAATTGTTCTTGTTTTAAATTATCTCCAGTTTTTATAATTAAATGAACTAACTACCATGATTTTAAATTTTAAAAAGGAGATAAATTTTTAATTCTTTCCTATTATTAAATTGAATTCTCTCCAAATATTGTTTTTTTGATTTCTAAATATTCACCTTCTGTTAATATAACACCTTTTCCATTCTAAAGATAACTTACTCTAGAATTTAGAGTACTTTGATCCATTTTAGAATTCTGTAATTGATGTTATGATTGAGAATTTGCATTTTCTAAACTAAATGCCAATTATTAATTAGGTTATTTCATTGATTATTAATCTACCATTTCATCAGATACTTCTGATTCTGATTCATTTTTATTGCTTTCTAATCTATTTCTATAAAACAATCCAATTCCATTATTATTTTCATATGAACCAGCAATTTTTGTCTCATTCAATTTCATAATTTAGAATTCATTATGGAATGACATTTCAGCATCTGCAATAGAAAAGGTTCTTTATAATTAAATATTACTATTGCTTTGATTTTATATCATAATTTAACTTTAAGAAACCGATTAAGTTTTAATCATCTATAAAAATTATAAAATAAATAAAATACATTAGTCTTAATGGGTTTAGAAATTTAAGTGTCAAGCAATTATTATGCATTATAATATCCTTCTATTTCTGGTCTAAATATTTCCAAAGTCAAACTATAAGGGCTTCTCATCTTGGTTGAAAATACACGACTTTCTTTTGAAACTACATTTAAAATAGCATAATTTCTGACAGAATTCTTAACAAAAGGAATATAAACAGCAGCAGGTAAATGTTGGTTAATTTTATTTAAGAATTTATGTAATGATTCAGTTTTTTTATTATGTTTTGAAAGCTCTTCTGAAATTTTAGTGATATCACTCCAAAAATTAATATTTGATTAAAATGCCAGATCTTCTTATATATTATTATCTTCCTTATTCTAAAAGATAGAAATATAATCTTATAGTTCAATTTCCTCATTTTTAGTTACTAAACAATCCAATAAGTTTTTATCCTTTATATAATCAGACCAATCATTAGTTCCATATAATTAAACAATTTCATTTTATTTCCAAGATTTTACTCTTATTGATCCTTAATAAACTGCTTGCTCTTGTTTATCCTTTTTGTTTGACAACATTATAGATTTAACTAAAACATCTTCTTTGAATGAATCTTCTAAATGAATCTTTAACAATTAAGTAGCTATCAATAAATTACCTTAATAATTTATTGTCATTTTATCTTCAAATTCCTTAACAAATTACTAAACAATCTTGAACTCCACTTTATTATTAGGAGATATGATTTTTGACAGGCTTATAAGCTAAAAATAAACAAGATGAGCAAAAAAGAAATCTATTGAAGAGGCTTTAATTATGAATTCAATCAGTCTATCATCCTACAACTATTGATGAAAAACCATAAAATTTATCAGCTATGGTATATAATACTCTAGATCATTGCGTATAAGATTCATTTAAAAATTGGGATTAATACGGCATCTTTAAAGCAACTCTATTGCCTTTGTTTTATTATCAGAAATATATAAACGAATCATAACTTCCAAAATGGCATCATCTGAAATCTAAAGGAATTTGGATAATATACATCTGAATTGTTTTTAGTGTATTTCTTTAATATTTTATTTGATTTTTTAAAGGTTTTTGGAAACTCTGATTTACTTTATCTACTAAAACACAAACATCCTGTAGTTTTTGTTTATTCCCCTTTTTGCATTATTTAGTTTAAAATAACTAATTATTTAAAAATATATGATTAGCGTGATTTAATTAGTGGAATAAATTGAAGTAGCATTTGAAAAAGATGATAGAGAAATAAATAAATATAGTTATTATATTTTGCAGAACGTTTTCTTATATATATATATTTATATTTAATTGATTAATAAAAAATAGATCAATCATTCTATAAACTAAAATATTACAAAAGAATAATAATTTGGTAAATCATAAATCATTGTCCTCTTCACAAGATTGAAAGTCATCTTCAGACTTTTATTATAGTTTGATTTGTTGGTTATTTTGTTAAAGTTCTTACAGTTTGATTAATTCTTGACAAACTAGATTCTTAGTTAGTTTTCCTTATTTAAATAATTCAACATATGTTAATTAATCTATTAACTTTATATTGTCTATAGCTATTTAATAATTGGAACTTATTTCTTAAGGTGGCCTACAATTTTTAAATTAGAATTACCAAAAATTATCTTATTTATCATTGGCTACACCTCCATATTTCTTTTCTAATTATGATGGATTTGTATATTACAATAATGAGATAGGACAACTCTCAAAGAGTATTTTATTTACCTATGATTTAGGTTTATTAATTTACAGTGATATCTTCTAGGAATGTTTTAATCATTGCCCATGTGATACTAAGAGCTTTGTGACAATTAATAACATAGCATTTATGCATTCTAGATCTATAATTACTGGATAGATAATTCATGATTCTATAAAGATCTTGTTTTGGCAACCCCATTATACCAAGTCCTCCTAGATCCATTATGACAATCCTAATTATTGATGGTAATTACCAATTTTCTATTTGACCAGGTAACATACAATTTGATAATATATAATCAAGAAATATTGTCATTGATTATAGTAAGAGATCTATTTCTTTAACTCCTGCAACTTTTCTAGCATTTACAACAAGTATTGGACGAAATCTATTGTCTCTTCCATTCATATATATTACTCCTTAATTCTATAGAATGAATTTAAATAATACTAATAATTCTTATGACATAGGATTTACTTTAGGATCTATACTCAATCTCCATCCATCATAATTTTTAATAGCTTCTAAGCATTTATCAAATTTAAATTTAGTTGCATATAACATTCTTAAAATAAAAGAATCCTCCTTTTAAACTTAATATTTTTGCTTGAATTATTAGATCTATTGCATTTCATTTTATGTAAATTGAATTTGACCATCAAAGAACTTTCTTATTTCATACTTCTTAAACTTTATCAAAATTTCATGATCTAAGCTAATATAATAATATTACCCTCTGGAAAATAAAGATAAAATTCTTTATTAAGAAGCATTATAATTATTTAATTATTTAACTGTCATATGGGTTAAGCAAATTGTGCATGTGTAAAAACAGTTACTTTTGATCATAATCAAATTGAAAGTGATAAAAGATTGAGAGTGAGTAGAAAGGAAAATTAAATAGAAGATGAAGAAATTAAACTATTGAAAAGCATAATAAAAATATAAGCACTTTTAAGAGGTTGGATTGTAAGAAAAAAGTATCATTATGTCTAAGTGTAATTATACAATACTAAAGTTAATAATATTTTAAAATAGTTCTCATTAACTCACTTGTCAAAATTTAGTAAAGTATTAATCAACAAATATTTCTTAGATGCCTCCATTTCCATTTTCTGAATATAGATATTAAGATACAGAAAGTGATTCATATGATAATAGATTCTTTAGAAATGCAGTTTTGTTAGAGAATGGTGCAATTTATATTGGAGAGTGGTCAGCAGACAAGAAATTTGGAAAAGGTATTTAGATATGGAAAGATGGTTCAATATATGAAGGATTCTGGATTAGAGATATGGCAAATGGAAAAGGTAGATTATATCATGCTAATGGAGATATATATGATGGAGTATAAATCATATTAAATAACCTTATAGGATTGGGAGGATCATAAATCAAAAGGATAAGGAGTTTATATCCATTCAGATGGAGCAAGATATGAAGGTAGTTGGAATAATGATTTATAAAATGGATAAGGTGTAGAAATATGGCCAGATGGAGCAAAACATGAAGGAGAATATAGTAATGGAGTTAAACATGGAAAAGGAAGATTTGGTATTTTTTTATATTTAAATTCTAATAAATAGTTTGGGCAGATAAAGCATCTTATTGTGGCTAATTCTTAAATAATCAAATAAATGGAGTGGGTAGATATGTTTGGCCAGATGGTAGAAAGTATTGTGGAGAATGGTTGAACAACAAAATGCATGGAAGTGGTCTATTCTCATGGAGTGATGGTAGAGTATACATTGGTGAATATTAAGATGATAAAAAGCATGGTTAAGGTGTATTTGAATGGTAACTTTATTATCTTTATTGTAGGCCTGATGGTAGAAAATATGTTGGATATTGGTTAGAAGGAAAACAACATGGTAGAGGACTCTTCATTGCTGGAGCATAAAGAAAGTAAGGAGAATGGAAGAGTGGTAATAGGGAAAGATGGATTATCTTTGAGTCAGATACAGATTTAGATTCTATTGAAAAAAAAATGAATTAACTTAAGATCTATTATTCATCTATTGATGATTCTTAGCTTTTGGATAAATCAAAAAAACCATTACCATTACCTAATAGTTCACTTATCAAAGGAGAAAAATTCAAACCGTTATAAAATCATAACTTTTGATTATCAACTATATTATACTAATAATTTAATTATAATATTCTTTTATCACTCTAATTTTGACCATAAACAATTTATAACAGAAATTCTACTTTAAATCTATTTAATCTTAAGAATTAGTTTTATATTAAGTTTATTCTATAAAATTCTAATTCTCGAATTAATGAAAGTTGTTTACATATTTATATTAATAAGAAATTTCAATAATAAAAAGGTTAACTTGTCGCAGTCATAGAACATTATTAATATTGATGCTAGAGAAATAAAATTGATTAATTTTAATATACATATTCCTGCTTCAGATTCGTGGTTTAAACTACAACAATAAAGACATATTAAATGAATAGTGAATCTCTGTTTTAATAAATGTTAATATATATGAGGAGAATAAAAAGATTTTAAGACATGATAATGAGGAATTTGAAATAGCTATTAATTTTGGCTTTGCTTGGTAAAAAGCAAAAATAAGTAACTACTAGAAAATTGCCCGTAGGTTGGAGCCACTAGATAAAAAGTCCCTTTGATGAATTTACCCATTAAATTGATTCATATAACTAATGATGCTGAAACATTTAGAGGATTATGATAGATTTGAATAACGGAGATAAAGTTTCAGTTGATGCATTTAATAATTTCTTAAAAAATGATTTTAACTAAATATTTAAACATAAATGAGAAAATAGCATTAGATTAACTTATAAACAAATTATAGTAAATTAGATACGAAAAGAAAAAATACTTTTTGTATTATTTCGTTTAGATTAAATGATTAATAATAAATTTAAAGTTTGGTTGATTGAGACAAAAACAAATCCTTTGCCTGGGATTGCTTAAGATTCACTATTACTTAAATTAATTCCTTAATTAATTGAAGATCTCTTTAAATTTGTATTAGACTTATTTTATCCTCCTATTTATATTTCTAAAAAATTTATATATGATTATTTTGAAATAAGTTTTTTATTTAATGATGTTGGATGTACCACTAATATTCCTATAAATTAAATAAATGAGCAATGATTTATTATTATATTTAACTAATCTATTATTTTATATAGAATAATCAAAGAAAAACAATCAAATTCTTTACAAAGAATATTTTTAAATTTCTAATTAATATTGAATATTGGATCAATAGATAAGGAAAAACCTGTTTGTCCAAAAAAATATTTCACTAGTGTTGCAAAATCAGGCCAAATGAAACATTTAAAAATTTATATTTTTCTGTAATAAATTATGAGATGGCTAAATTCATTGTTTACGTACCTTTACTTAAAATAATCATCAAAAGTGTAGAAACTGATTCTACAAAAGACAGAGAGTAATTTAAAGAAAGTAAGTTTTGGTATTTATTAGTTAAGATTGAACTTGTGAATGGAGAAGTAAAGGCTCTTACTGGATATGGAAAATCTTATATAGGGAATAAGGTCTAATCATTTACATTTAAATAACATATTCTAGAAGTCTTATCTTTTCTATGGAGATTTGAAATACTAATGGTAATGGTCTACATCATTATTAGCTGGGCACTTTAAGATGATGCAGCTAGGTAATTAAAATTTGAATATTCGAAAGTAATTTAGTTCTTTTGTTTCAAAGCATTGTATTGCTATTAGATTATTGTCTCTATGTAACAAAGTGTGTTCTTAAATTTCGTAATTTTAGAATAGTTGAATCACAATTAAATGAATAGAAATATAGTATTTTAGAGAACTTTATTCATTCTAAAGAACCTTCTGCATCAGATTCGTCTGAGGATATAAATACTTATTTCCATCCTTAAAAATAAGTATTGAGAGAATAGATTAAAGTTGGTGATATTGTTATCTTATAAAAAACACATGAATGCCCTGCAGATGTATTACTTTTAGAATCTAGTCATCAAATGGTGTAAGTAGATTAAAATGAATTTGGTATTTAAACACCTAAAATTATAATTCCATGTTAATCGACGTTTTGTAATTGATATATTTTATATTAGTATAACCAAAATCTGATACAAAAGGATTGTTGATTGAATTCAAATTAACTTTAAATGGATAAATCTAATATTCCTATTAATTAGGTAAGATGTCAAGTTTAATGGGAATGATAAAATTAAAAAATGATCCAAAAGTATTTAAATTCAATAAGGATAATATTATTTTTAGTGGTGAGAAGCTATTAAATACAGATTGGGCATTAGGAATTGTTTTGGTAGCAGGAAATAATTGTTTACGTATTTATAAGCCAATTAAACATAAAAGATAAAAGTCATTATTTTTTATTGGAATGATTATTCTTGGATATTTTATAAGTTTGGTATATTTGATAAAGTAATTTTAGCTTGCAAATCTAAGTTATAAATCAAATTATGGACAACAGTTATGTTTTAATTCTATGTTACTACCATTATATGCTATATTTTATAAAGAATTCATTTAGATTTTTCATTACATTAAATAACCTAGTATACAAAAGAAAGTGAAACCAATGAATGCCAAAGAATAAGGAAATAATTAAGGAAAAGATAGTATATATATTAATGTTAAATTTAAAGTTGTTTAAGATGATAAACATATTTGGATTGAATTTAATAAAGTAAAGAACATGACTGAAATCTATTCTTAGAATAAATTATCAAAATATGAAGAAATTAAAGATTTTTAAATTATGATGTAATAAACAAATGTAAAAATTAATTTAATATTTTTAAAGTATTGGAAATGTTCAAAAGTGAATTTGGTATGCTTAGAATTGAATTAACAGTATTTTCAAAAGAAAAGAAAGATTCAATCAATTTATATTGATGATAAATAATACATATTCAAATACAAATAATTAGTAACAGTAATGAATAGTAATTAAATTTAATTGGGTGATAATTACTATAAAACTTTATTAGATACAGGAAGAGAAAATGATATATTTGATGAAGATAAGAAGGATTATAGTGAATTAATCAATTCTCATCCTTATTCACCTCATAATTAAGAGGAACGATAAAATTATGGTATGAGTACAAATTTATAATTTTCACTTTCAAAGAAAACAATTGATGTATCTTAATAGAAAAAATTAAAGAACTCATTAGGAAAAACTATATCATTTAGAACAAAAATTGTAAAGAGTGGAAGTGATTAAAGTTCATCTATTAATTAATTATACAAGCAATAATTGAATGAATAATAGTTTATTACTTAATTATTTGATGATTTTGATAATTAATATCATGAGAGAATTGTTGCATTATTATTATTAATTGAGATAGAAAATAAATATAATGAATAAAAAAAAACTATAGAAACCTATTGTAAAAACCCATAAGATTATATATTAATTGAATTTTGTAATCTTTTAGAATATAAACTTAAATGTAGTATTGAAACTGAACGTTAGATTTATGATTTATTTCTAAAAAGTTAACTAAAAATCATTGAAATATAAGGCAAATTGAAATAATATAAAATTTTAAGTGAAAATAAATAAACAAAAAATAGAATTGGAGTTTATTCAGTGCTCTTAAAAGATCCTGAAGAATTTAATGAAGATGAAGGTGCACTACTTTATATAAAAATTGAAACTTCATAAATGTATGAAAACACTAATATGAATATAAATGTTTTAGAAACTAATTCAACTTTATATTATATGTTGAAGCATGGACAATAACCTACTTTGTATTTTAAAAAATAACTCAAAAAGATTGAAGCAAAACAATTTTTGTAAAATAAAATGAATATTATGAATTCTTATACAACAGATGAAGATTAATTAGAATTATTATATTTACAATTAGAATCTTAAGCTGAATTGTTAATGATTATTGGATCACATGCAAAAATTGATCAAAATACTCTTCTGACAATAGATGCTTTTTCATAAGCAAATGTAATATTAATATTAATAGTATCTTTAGTTAAATACATGGTTGGTTTCTGCTGAAAGTCAATTTGTGGTTCTAAGATTTTTGTTTGATGCAAAATTTATTGAAAATGAAAATGATTTAAATTAATTTAATTCTGGAGATGAAAGAACATTAAAATTTGCTATATAGAGTGCTTGTTCAAATCTGATAAAATAATAAAGGTAAATATTTGAAATTAAATATAAGAATATTTGAAGCTTAAGATTTTGATAAGAAATATATTCTCTTAAGTTGTGAAGCATTATTAACTATTATCAAAGATGAATATCTTTTAAATCATTTTGCAATTATTGTTTGGTTTAGTAGAGGATTAGCTTTATATGATAGTTTGGAGATTTCAAAGGTAAAATTATTTAAGATTGCAAAAAAACTAAATATGTAAATTGGATATATAGGAAGTTGTGCAAATAATCAAAGAGTTTATAATATGAGTTAAATATCAATTGATATCAACCCTAAATGCTATACTTAATCCAAACCTTGTTATTTAGTAAATTCTTTAAGATGTGCAGAATCTATTCTAATCACTCAATGTATTAGTTCATCTTTGTTGGCATAATAGATTCTATACTTTTGGTTATATGAAATGATTCTATTTGTACTTATCAACCTGATAAATTAAGGTTAATTCTTAACTTAAAGTTGCAACATACTTCTTTTATTAAGTCAAACTTTTACAGTGATGATTTAATTAATATCTCATAATCAAAGATTCAAGAATTCTGAAGTTCATTAAAAAGGATTAATACTATAAAGATGTTTGGTTAAGGCTCTGTTTAATAAAGATTCATTGATTAAAATAATTCTGATGGGAGTGATTGATGCAACAATAGTTATTATTCCATTATATGCTACAAAATACTTATATGGAGATTCTAATTACTTACCAATATCATAATTTGCCTTTATTATCACTTTAGAATTAATAGTTAAAATATAATTGTATTTCTAAATGTTTGAATAATAATATAAATAGTTAATGGGATTATTTTTATTAAGTGTATTTGTTATTGCATTGGTGACATTTCTAACTATTCCCAATTATAATGATTATACTGTATCATACTCAGATGTGTTTTATAGTCCTGGATATATAATAAGGAGTTTAATTTTTGTTTATGTATTTGCATTTGTATTTAAATTTGCAGTCACATCTATATTATAATTGTATAATTTAGAGATGTTTTAAGATATATTGATTACAGATGAATAAAATTTTAAATGTATTGAATAGACAAAGAAATAAAGATGTACTAAATAAAGTTTATAATTATCAATTTAATCAAGAAAGAAATTTATTAAATCTATTTTGGCAGATAATAATTAGATGGATGATTCAATTTATAAAGCATTGAATAATAATATTAATAATGATGAATAAATAGAATTGAAGAAAAATCTGACTTTCAATTAAAAAGAAGTTGAGATAAGATATCAAGAATCTATGAGTTAGAATTCAATTTTATATATCATTTTTGAAGCTACTATTTTCATTAATCTATTGATCTAAGTGAATTAAATTTAGAATAATATTGCAATCTATATTCTTTGGGGTGTACAACTATTTTATAGTATTACAATTTACATTCTATAATATTTGGAAATAACACCACTTAAAATCTAATAAAATTTATAATTGATAAGTATCTTAAGTAGATTTTTATTTTAATTTATTACAATATTCTTATTGGATTAGGATTACATAATGAATTAAATAATATTTACATCAATATTTATGATAATCTTGTTAAATTATTCAATAAAGTAGAGTTTAAAATTTAGAGGTACAATAATCCTTATGACTTTAATTAGTTTGGGAGTAGTGTTGAAATTTATAACACCTAAATATGAATACTTTGCATAGAAATAGATAATGTTTGTTTTGGCTTTAATTATCATATGTAGCTTATCAACTGTAAGTGGATATTATTTATGTTATGTAAATGAGTATTTGAGAAGATAAAACTTTTTATTACAAGAGTAATTGGAAAAGGAATAGAAAAAATTAAATGATGCTTTGGGAATATTGATGCCAAGATTTATTAAAGAGAGAATGGCTAGAGGATACATATAAATACAGGAAGATTAAGGACCAGTTACAATCTTATTTTGTGAGATCTGTGACTTTGATGATATTATTGAATCTGAGAAAGTTTCAATCATAAGTTTTCTTGATTCTATCTATAGAACCTTTGATACTATATGCAATCAATATAACATATAGAAAATTGAGACAGTAGGATAGATTTATGTTTGTGCATCAGGACTAAAGGATTATGATATAATTGATAAACAATCAAAAAATTCAACTTATAAAATGATTGAATGTGCAATTGCAATGATGGAATCAACTCATAATTTGAAATACTAAGATAAATAGATAGTTATTAAGATTGGAATTAATTATGGAAATGTGATGGCAGGAGTTATTGGTTAACATAAACCATAATTCTCATTGATAGGAGATACAGTTAATACAACTAGTAGAGCATGCACAGTTTGTGAACCAGGAAAAGTCTCATTGACTGAGACTGCCTTTATTAGAGTTAGACAAATGAAGTATTAGTTTTAAGTTAAGGAAATCAATATGAAAAATATTTATGTGCTCTATTAACTAGTAATTAATAAGAAAAGCATTTTTGCAGCAAAGGTTGACAAATCACCTATCATTAAATTAGTCAGTTCAATTTAATTTAAAAGATTGGATTCAAATGATAGGCCAATTAATAATGATCTAATGACTAACGCAGTTAATCCTGCAGGGTTCTAATTTGATATAGCCAGAAAATCATCAATGTCAAGAAATAAATCTGTTTATTAATTACCAGTTGAATAATTTGGCAAAGTCATCTAAGATGTAATTACAGCAAATAAATTAATATGTAATTTTTTAATATTATATAGTAGAGGATATATCTAATAGACGTATTACTATGCATAGAAAGAGTAGAGTCACTAGATTTAAGGAAGTGAATCCATAGATGATGTCATCACATGATTAAGTCCAATAATAATAATAATAACAATAATAATAATAATAATAAAAGAAAGAAGACCCATTAGGAGATTAGTTTGGTGATCTCTTTGATAATATGAAGGTAGCTGATTCTTAAAAAAATATTGATGATGTAATGCCAAAAAGTCCTTAGAATAATATGAAAAGCTAGAAATCGATATAAAATAATAATCATAATCATCTATTTGATTCCACTCTTCAATAAGAAGAGAAAATTGAAATTCCTAAATTATAATAATTAATTGGGAATCAAGAAAAGATTGAAACTGATATTATGTAGGAATTGATCAGAGTTAAATGTGATTTTGGTACAAATCAAGCCAGAAGAGGTAAATAAACATAAATTAAACTTAGTGTATTTTAGATAATTCAAATACAAAGAGATGATAAGGATTTATAATCATAAACTATTTAAAGATATGGTTTAGTATTGTCTAATTTTCTTCATTTACTTAATGATATTTTAATTGCCAATTTTATTTGCATTAATGGAATACAAACAATATTTAGGTGTAAATCTTACTATTGAAGGATTGAAGATTGCATTCTATTTAATGAGTTGCATTATTGTTCCATTTTGTTTAAGAGATGCTTATAAGTATATTTTTTAAATAGGGATGATAATAGGCTATTTCATCAATATATTATTCACCATAATAACCATCATAATTAATGATCCAATCGAAAGATCATACATTACTCTAATCCTAGCATACACTTTATGTTTAGGATACTTTTTGAGAGCTCTACCCTATTTTACTTCTCGTCATAGAAAATTACTTTTTATATTAAAATACTCTCATATAATTTTCATTCTATCTTTCGCTAATGAGTGGAATGAAACAATCATTTTTATATTTACAATAGAAATCTTTATATATGTTCAAAGAAATCAAAATGAAGACTTGCTTTATTAGAATTACAATATTCATGATTAACTTTTGTAACAATAATAAGAATAAAACAAAATTATTAGTCATCTACTACCTTCTCATATTTTATAATAATATTTTAAAGAATAAGATACTATACCAGATGTATTTGAAAATGCTACAATTCTATATGCAGATATAGCAGGCTTTACTAAATATTCTACTAGTGTTGATGCTTAATAAGTATTATAAATGTTGAGTTCACTTTTTAATAAATTTGATGTAGCATGTACTGAAAATAATGTTTATAAATTGTATTCGATTGGAGATAGTTATGTAGTATTAGGAGTCTTAGATGCTAATAATGGAATCAGAGAAGAAGAAGCTTATAATGTTGTTAATCTTGGTTTTCAATTACTTGATATAGTAAATTTACTTAAAAAAAATATTCAATATCCTGATATCAATATGAGAATAGGTATACATACTGGGAATATAATTGGTGGCATAGTAGGAACAGATATTGTGAGATATGATATTTATGGATCAGATGTTGCAATAGCAAAGAAAATGGAATAGAATTCATAAATTGGTAGAATCATGGTTTCAGAGGATACAATGAAATTCTTAGATGCTACTTACACAGGAGAATTCAGTTATGTTTTTGCTAATTAGATTGAACATCGTAATAGAATAATTTAAGGTTATTATATCGATAGAGTATAAATTGAAGAATGAAAACTTAGTTTAATAATCATCATTATAAGTTAAATTCAACTTTTATTCTTATTCTATATCAAATAGAATTATTAATTTATAAATTTCTCCATTTCCTATGATTTTTATATAGTAGCAACTTTAATGATTCTTATTTAATCCTTAATAAAGGTGGATCCTTTTAATTTAATATTTGTCATTAATTTTACTAAACAAAATAAAAATGTAAATTCTATGAAATTGGATGAGTTTAGATTTGGTATTAAAATATAAATTTAAAGTAATATATAATGTCAAGCTTTACGAACATTTACTGATTTTACTCTTTTCCTACTTTTAATAAAATCTTAAAGTGATAAGACACCTTCTTCAGTTGTAATCATTATCTTGTTTTCTTACAAAAATAATTAATATTATTCTTCACCTATTAAATATAAACCCTATTTTAATCTAATAAATTAATATTGTTGAGTGTGATCTTTAGCAATAACTTATGCTAATTTAGAGTCTAATTTATCTTCTTTTATTGGAATGTATTGAGATCCTGTTGCTCTCATTTTTAATACTTATTTAATTAAGTTGTCAATTATCTCATCATTTTCTATTGGTTATGCAATTTATAAGTTTAATTAAATGTTTTAACTTAGTCCATCTATTTCAAATTATGTTAATCTACTTTTTAATTGTGTAATTTGACAATCAAATTAACTGATAGTTTATTTTAATTTAGTTACTTCCTAATCAACTGTAGATTTTTTATCTAGTAATTCTTAATAATTAACATCTAAATCCATCAATTATTTTAATAATTATTTATTCTCTTGAGCTTATCTTTGCTATAATTTTAATAGATTTTAAAAGTCAATTCTTATATCATTTGATGATATTTCTAATTTAGGTTAATCTACTTTCTCATTTTTTTATTCATTTTATTCTTACAATTATATTATCTAATTTTCAAGTTCAATTATTCTTTATTTAAGTTCCTTATTCTCTTATTTCAATTATTCCATTAAATTATCTCCTAAAACAAAGGATTGTATCAATTTTTAATTTGATTCAGATTTCTATCTATTTGTAGGGGTCTTAAAAGTAAATTTCTTTGTACTAGCAGTTAAACTCCTTTCTGTTTCATTTTTTCTGAGTGGTGATTCTGATGTTTATGCATTTTATTTTATGTTTAATTTAGATGGTTTTTCTACATCTTGTATCAAAACAATATAATATTATCCACTTACATTTGTAAATTTATATTCACCTGTTGTCTCAGTAATATCTTCATTTATTTGTATTTTAAAGATTTCATCATTATATTTTAACTGGATTGAGTTCAATTAACTTATTATATGCTAATTACAATACTTTACATTAAATGTTAATCCTTCAGTCTAAGGTAGAGTTATTACTTTAGTCTTTCCACCCATGGTCACTGAACACTTGAACTGTTATTAAGATTTAAGTGCAATAAGAACCTTATACATATTTGTCTGTTATAATAAAAATTATATAAAATATATATAATCAACCCAATAATTATATTTAATAAGACTAAACAAGTTAAATCAAATAATCACTTTTTAAATGCTTTTAAATAATTTATATAATTCCATTATTTGACTAAATTAACTTGTGATTATTTTTCAATAATTTAAATAAAAATAAACAAAAGATTTTGCAAATTGCTTAGTCATCGGGGCACATATTCACGAATGTAAGCAATTACATAAACAAACCCTGGGGTTAAAGTCCTCCTTTCTTCTGGGACAGAAAGTGTCGGCATAATATGCTGGTCTGAGAATTGTCTGTTGCCCTAAAAAGAGAATTGAGATCTCCACTAAGTTTTTGTAATTTAACAGACTACACTAAGAGAGTATAGTTGATGTTTAACGAAATGTTCATTCCTCAGATTAAGACTGTTGTGGAAACAAGAATGTCTAGGGGTGGAGTTAAATTTCTTAAATTTGAGTTAAATTATTAATTTTTAGATGGTTTTCTTGATTTGATTAGAATGGCCTGACTTTCTTAAGACATCCAATAAATATAAGCTAGTTATACTAACCTATAAACACAAGGGGGCTTATGATTTGCAAATCACTTGGTTTATTTTTGTTTAAATTTTTAATTTTCATTATGTAGATAGTTAAGCCATTAAAAAAGCAACACAGAAATTATCATATATCTGTGTTGAAGATATTTGGCAAAAATAAATCTAAATTGGGCATAAATTTCCTATTAATTGGGACTTATATTAAATCAGTTTAGAGACATACAAACTTTTTACTATTACCACTCATTATATTCTTATTTTTGTTAAAATTTCAAACTCTAAGTAATTGTATTTAGTAAGACTTATACTTAAATTTTAAACTACTTCTCCATATTTCAATTCATTTAATCATTTAATTATCTTAGATATAGTTAGATATTTAATAATATTATTGTTATTATTATAATAAATCAAATCTTTTTTGGTTTCTTTGACAAATGTGAACACATATACTCTAAGATCTCAGATTATGTTTTTTTCAATTCTTCAATCTATTTCTCTTGATTTCTAAGTAAGGATACTAAATGGTGTATCTCATCGTCTTAATCTAATAATAATAAAAGTGCATCAAAATTTTGGAGTGAAAATTTTTAGGACTATTATAATTGTTTATCAATTTTCATTGAAAAAAAGTTCTCACTATTCAAAGGTTTATTAGTTTATAATGGAGTTGAATCTTGTTTTTGTTATGGTTTTACAGATTCTTATTAATTCAATAATTTATCATCTTTTAAGAGGTCCATACTTGTGATTTCATAGTGATAAGCATTAGAGTTTTAATTAAAATTTCTTTCAAAATCTATTAGATCTTTATCTGCCTTAGTTTTTTTACGATTGCTTTGATAATCTTCATCTGATTCAGATGCTTTGCTTTAATTTTGAAATTATTGCTTTATCCAAGACTTTATTGTACGTGTTTTAAGATCATATTCCTATGCCATATATTCAATATGTTTATCAGAAGGATTACTTCCCAAAGCTTTTAGTATTTATTATCTATCGACACTGGAAACAGATCTCTTTGGATAATTGTATCTAGGATTCATACTAGTTAATAAAATTTCAAGAATCCCAAATGCACATTAAAATCATTTATAATCACTCAAATATTTTTCATTGAATGATAATTGTAAATTTGATTTTTAAAAAGATTATTAATTTTAATTCAATTTAATAATATCATATTTTAGGAAGTAGAATAAAAATTAAAGAATAAATTGTCAAATAATAGTCTTCCTTTAAGAGTTACAATTCTAATTCTTATCCAAACAAAAAATATTAAATATCACTTTTTAAATTAGAAGTTATTTGTAACTATAAATTAATGATCCCCATTATGTATAGAGTTTAATATGATATAAATATATATAAAAACATTAAAAATATTCTAGATTGCATATACTTAAATATAGTTTTTGTATTAATTTATGTATGATCCATTTTCAATACAGATATATTCCAACCTATTATTAAAGTATTTATAGTAATTTATATTATATTAATTTAAGAACTAAACATACGAAAATTGTTTATTGTAAGTTTAATGTATTTTTAAATAAATCTAGATGCATTAAATGTTTTGCACAAATTATATTTATTCGAAAACAGTTTTGAATTTGAACTTAATCTATTTTAAATTACTTTATAATTTTTAATTTCTCAGAATGTAAATAATAGATGAAGATTAGGAATTGTGTAAATTAACACATCTGAATCGGAGTTTTATTTGCACAAATATAGAATGTATTTAAGCTAAAAGATTTTAATTGGTTTGTCACAAATGTTTAACATTGTAACATACTAATTAAAAAGGAATTCAGAAATTTAAAAATACTAAATCTGTTCGCCATTTGGATGATTTTATTGAATTAAAAGATCTATTAAGTCATTTAGAATTAAAGTATCAAGCACGATTGAATTTCCTCTAAGAAGCACAATAAAAATGTTTTGATTTTCAAAAGGAATAAATATAAAAAATAGAAAAATTTCCATTTCATGATTAAAACTTCTTAAAATAAGTAAAGACAGAAATTGATACTCAAATTTAAATGTTTATAAATGAATTAGGTTATCATTAAAGAATTTTGAATGAAACAAAGTCATTTAATAATTAAACATACAAGTCTATTCTGGATCTCTATAAAAGAAATGATGAAAAATTTCATAAAGACATTATTAACAAACAAACTTAGGTTTTTGATAAGATTAGAACATACCTAGCTAAAAAGGGTCTTGATTTGTAAAAAATGTTTTCAAAGTATAATATGTATTTATTAATAGCTAAGAAGAAAAAATAATTCAAGTTGATGATAGATTAAAGAAATTAGAAAATCCATATTCATCAAATAAGATATTTAAATAGACTTTTATTATTGCTATTCTTATATTGATCAGTAATCAATTCTCTATTTTAACATCAAAAGATTAAAAATAAATTTAAATAAAGGAATCACTTATGATTGAATCAGATATTAATCAAATTCAGGAATAGTTGTCTGATTTTCAATAAGAGAATACGATAAAAATTGAAGAAATTAAAAATAATTTAGAAGGTAAACTAATTAATGAAATAGAATATTTAAAATTATACAATTAATAATTAAAAATAGAAATGATAGAGTTATAAAAATAATTTAAAGAAATGACATTCTCTTAAAATTAAACTATATACATACTTTCTTAAGAACTTTCTAGCTTGAAAGAATAAGTATCAATATCTCAGAATAAGATTTCCAATTTCAGTAGTTTATAAATAATTAATTAACCCAGTGAACTTAAATAAGATAATAATACAGTATTGATATAGAAATTTGATAAAGTGGATGAGGATATTTAATAAATCAATACTAGATTTAATAAGACAATATAAGAAGTAAGAGAGTATCTTGATGATCGACTTTGGTTGAATAAGTTGTTTTTCAATGCTCAAAAATAACTTCTAGGAAAAATCGAAATAGATTATCCAATAGTATTGTTGCAAGGCTTTAAATTATATTTAGATTAATATTTAACTAAATCTCTAGATCTTGATTAAATTGATAATTTAACTAATTCATTCAGTTTAACTGGGATTGCTTGTTTCGGAGGGATTTCTGTTAAAAAGCCTAGTCATTTTGCTTTGATGGCATGTGATTATGCATATGAAATCTTCACAATTACAACAAGTAGAGATACAGCAAGAAAAAGTAGATCAGGTGATAATTTATTCTGGTATTTTGTACCTAGAATTTCTATTGGATTTGCACCAAATGAAAAGGTTCATCTACAATTAGCCGATAATTTTGATCCATAAGATCAAAGTAGATTTAGTATTTGGGTAGATCATCCATAAGGAGGTAGAAGAATTGGCAATCAAACTTCTTTAATCAATACAACTGAATATAAAATAGCATTATATGTAATGGAATGAAGAGTTTTTATGTAAATTTATTTAAGATAATTAAAGTATTTTAATTGAAAATATTTAATCTAAATATTCCTAATCCGATTTCATTTATTAATCATTTTATGATAATTCTGATATTCAATATTATAGCTATTAATTATGTAATTATCAATATATCTTTAAAAGAATTAGAATATGAAGGATGCTTAAATTTTATATTATTATATTATAAATAAATAAAATATAATATAAAATTATTCATTTATTTTAGGTTAAAAAGAAACATATATACATAAGTTAGTTAGTAACTTATTGAATTTGAATAAATGAGTATTTATTTAAATTATTATTATGGTTTCATTTATATAAACTAGTTTCATCTCTATTCAATTATTTTAAACCATTATATTATATAATATAATGAAGCATAGTTTTCAATTGCTTATAGTATGAAAATTGCTATGATAAATTCGTATTTAATTCTTCTAAATACTTTATTATTATATTTCAATTGTTGGCATTTATCCATAAACTATTTAAAAATAAAACTTTTTCTTTTATATTCTTTTTTCTTCTACCTGCAGTTAAAGTATTTTGTTATTTTTCAAGAAATTCCAATTTGAAGTTTAATAATCTCTTTCTTTAGTCTTAATAATTTTGTCTATTTGTGGATCAGGTTTAACACCTTTGTCTTAGATTCATAAATAAGGACTCTATTCCTTAAAGGAATTAAGTGAACCTTTTTTTAATAGCTGCATTATAGAATATAAAATTTATGGAATTTGTTGTGCATTTTTCATTATGAGGTAGAAGTAATTTTTGTTAGAAGTTTTGGTAAGTATATTGCTAAAGAATTCAATCAGAGAGAAACAGATTGAGTGAGTACAATGTTAAATAATAAAATATGAATATCTATATTATTTTAGTAGAAATTCCAGAATTCTTCTTTAATTTTTTTTTTTTATATAATTAAGTTGGGAGAATCCATCAAAAATTTTATGTTTAAATTTATAATACTATTTTTTAAATATTCATAATTAAAATAAATAAATGAACTAGAACTACATTAAAGTCATTGAAATCTATCCTACAGAAGTAATGATTAAAGTTAATACTGAATTGTATTAAACACTTCTATAAATGATTCAACCTTAAAACGTAACGGAAGTATCAGAAGTATCTGTGATAACTCCAGATTTTTTAAGAAGAGTTGTGCCATTCTTTATGAATTAATTCTACCTTTGGACTATGTTTAAAAAGGATGACAACCTAATTAAAGTTCGGAAAACTTTATAGAAATTGAAAGAGGACAAGATTTCAAATTAAAAGAAATTCGAATTAGGAGATCTTAAGTTAATTTATAATTCTAAAGGCTAAAAGTATAACTTAATCAGATAAGCTTGGAAAGATTTCTTATACTCTGATGAAATTAGTAATTGTATTTCAAATAACAATAAAATCAAACAGAACTCTAAAATTTCTTATAAAGAGGCAATTAACCTTTTAAGAAATGAACTCTAAAAACAATTCCCCTATACTAAACTATTATCCAAATATAGACAAGATCATCGAGATAGAATACCATAACCTGATATTCAATCCTAAGAAGAAGATTTTATATCATAAGAAAATGAATACTCAACTTTCAATGGTTGGTAAAATTAAAAGGTTATTTCTTGATGTTTTTATATTGATATTTATAAAATATTTACAACTATTCATTAAATTCCATAATAAATTAAAAAAAAACTAAAGATTTATATTGCTTCAAGTTTAAAATAACTTGTATACATTTATTCTGATATTAACCTTAATAATTATAACTAGAGGGATTAATATTAAATTTAGAATAAAATCATCATTAGTTAACTGCTAATTTAATGCTAAAAGGAAACAGAACAATCAAACATCTTATAATTAAAACACCTTAGAAGAGAAATCATCATACTATTTAATTTATGGTAATTATAATACTTAGGTATGATTGAAATGACCCTATGTGTTTATTCAATGTGAAAATTATTGTATTTTTCATATTATTTCTGAATCTTTATATTATTAATTATTCTTTAGACTATTATATTTTAAAATTAAATATTCAAACATTAAATTTATATATACAGTTGATTATAATAATAAAATTAACGATTCTTATGTATTATCCATCATCTACTACATATACTACATAAAGTTATAGGAAGTTTAAAAAGTAGGAGGATAGAGTGGAGAATACTAATGCAATACAAGATTATCACTTATAAAGAACACTTAAATAAGTTGAATAATTATAAAGAGATCTTGAATAAGCCAAGATGGAAGAGCAAAGTATAATTTAGCATTTATAATCTAGATAGTTAAAAATAGAGAAGGTAAGCAGAAGAAAAGCTTTATCACTTTTAATTAAAATATGATGACATGAATAAAGAATGCATGAGTTTAAGAGAAAAAATAGCTAAAGCTGAAGGAGATAGATAAGTTATTAGGGCATAAGGTGAAGGTGAAGTAAAGGCATTGAATGTACAAATAAATTATTTGGAAAAATAAATTTCAGAACTTAAATTAGAAAATGAAAAATTAAAAAAGGAAAACGAATAAATTCATCATCAAGTATTAGATGCAAAAAATTAATCTAAAAAACCCATTTAAAATATACCTTAAAATATTTAACAACGTCCTTAATAATACTATTGACTAAATTTAAACTTTATGTTTATATTTATAATTTGAAAAATATCAGAAATGGATTAAATTAACTTATTTTTAATTTTATCTAACTTTTAAAACATAGTATGATGCGTTTAATCAGTTTTTTATTCATTTTAGATATTGTCTGCCATTGCTATTATTAATCAAATTTCTCATTTTGATTATAATAATTTTGTTTAATAAATTAAATATTTAATATTTAGGTTTTCTTTATATACTATGAAAGGTTTAGGAGTTTTTCTGATAGGAATTTACATAGCCATATATGGAATTGCTTTATTAACAGACCCTTGGACATAATTGCATTATGATAGATCAGTTCGTTAGTTAGGAATGAAAAACTTTTAATAATTTTTTGCTTTAGCTTTGAAAGTAAGATCGTTATATGGATTTGCTCATATTTTTGCAGGATATTGTTTAATGAATAAGTATAATTAATAGTAAATATTTAGAATATCATCAATGAAATTAATTATAAGTAGTATATTTGCAATGGACATTATAATTCAAATGGGATTTTAATCAATTCACTAAATTTTTTAAGATGTAATTTTAATTGGAATTGTAAATTATGTTTGAGAATTAGATATATTCTATATCTGTTTATAATTCAATCATATTTTTTAATTTAAAGTATTATTTTTTACTCTTTAATATCTATTTATTTTTTATCTACATTAAGGAAATATTCCTATAGAAATAATTTATATGTAATTTAGAAAAGATGAGTAAAACTTTTCATTTATAAATAATGTTTATTATAGATTGATAGAATTGAATGACTATTTATAGATAATAAATATATCAATCTTTTTTGTTAAGGATTTGTTCTTTCGAAGGATCGTATTTCTTTTTCTTATTTTCTAATTCAGTCCAGTTATTGAAGTCTTTCTTTTTCATCTATGCTAAATATTCAGAATAAGTAATTTCTTTTTCTTATCCATCTGCTGTTTTTTCATCTTAACCAAATATTTTGAATATTTCTCCATCTAAATTTTATCTCCCACATTCTCACATATAATAATTCTAAAGTGTCTTCGACGGTTATAG